>JAMLFY010000005.1:221000-238326 GCA_030441495.1 Dalbergia oliveri | reverse complement strand
GATTACCGAATTACCGTAGGTAAATATTATATAAAATTTGAGACCAAACAATCCTTAATAAAGGAATATAACGTTAGAAAGAAGTTAGGAGCAATTCGTGCAAGTATTGCAAACCCAATTTCTGGACGTGTAAAATGACCAAAATGCCCCTGAGAGGTTATTTTTATCAGAAATGAGGATCGTGGGCCCCACCTATCCTCAAGGGGATGTTTTGATGTTAATAAGGGATTGTTTGTGTTATGTGTTAATAGAGGAAAATCTAATTCCAAGCTTTAACGCGAAATGACCATTTTGCCCCTGCTTTTAAACTTCACAAATTTTGAGATTTTTGATTGTCCTAACGAAACCTAAGCAATATTAGGCTCAAATTAAAGCTTATTAAATTCTAATTATTAATCTAGAGTCAAAATTATTTATTTAGATTGATTAGAACCTAAAATTGCTTAAAACACCCAAATTGCTTAGTAATTCACTTAAACCCTTAACCGTAAATTCTCTAAATTGCATGAATACTTGCCTACACCTAAATAATACATGGAACACACAAAATCCTCTTCACAAGGCTGTAATGCATGAAATTATTGAGTAATAAGTCAGAAAATTATTACACAAAAATCCAAAGAATGAAAACAAAGAATCATGAACATGGAAACATGATTCCATGTTTTAAGCCACCAAACAAAATGATTTTTCTTCCTTATTTTTTTTCTCTAATTTTTGGTCAGATTTCCTCCTTCCTTTGTCCATTTATGAGCTGCAAAATCTCTATAAATAGGCATGCTTGAAGAGAGTTTAGATGCTTAGTTCATAACTTACACAAATTCTAGTTTTAGGAGCACCAAAAGCTTTCTTTCCTCCTCCTCTTGGCTGAATTCTTTCTTCAAGTTTTCAAGAATATTTTCTTTCATTTCACTCAAGGAAACCAAGTTCTCTTCCTTTCCTTCAAATCAGATTAGGTAGGGAGTTGTTTTTAAGTTTATTTCTATGCTTTGCTAAGTGTTGTTCTTGGTTCAAAATGATGATTTCATGGATTTTCTCTAGTTTTTCCATTTGGTTTTCTTCTTCCTTTTTCTTTGACAATTTGGCCATATGGCCTAGGTGGGACTAAGATGATGGCTTGATGATGAGGACCTTGAAGGTGGGTTGTGAATCCATCACAAGTTAGGCCTCTAAAGCTTGAAAGTTCCACTTGATGCAAAACTTTAAAGAATAATATTTTTTATGATGTTTTTATGATCTTGAGTTTAGAACTTGAAAGATGTATTTTCACTTTGTCTTGCTAAGATATATTGGGTTGAATTTATATTTCTATAAAGTCTTGAAGGAGCTCTAGTAAAGAAATAAAATGAACTTGCATCCATGTTTAAGTTTATGCCTTGCATAACCATGTTTACTTTCTATGTCATCACTAAATTCTCAAGAATAAATAAATGAACTTGCATCTCATGTTTAAATTTCCAGCTTGCATTTCATGTTTAAATTTCAAGTTGTCACTTAATCTCTAAAGATAATAAAGAAGTTGCATCTCATGTTTATTTTATGCTCTCACTTTATTTTATAATGGCTAAAGAATCAATGCATGACATGTTTATTTTATGTCATCACCTAAAAATCCTAGAGTCTAAAGACTTGCTTATGAATCATAAGCAAAGAAATGAGATAATTGGAGTTAAAGAATTTATTCTTTAAGAAGTCTTGAGAATTGGAGCTTAAAAAATGTAATTCTCATCCCTCATTCCCGCCGGCTGCGGATTTTGCCGTTTTTTGCTTGTTACTCTTCTCCCCTCACTTGCCCTGCGGATGAGACGTTATTTCAGTTTCTTGCATCATGTTTATATTACAAGTTCTTGCATCATGTTTAATTTTTAAGTTATCACCTTAAATCTTAAAGATAAAGAAATAGAATTGCATATCATGTTTATAATTCCAAGCTATCACCTTATAAAGATAAGATTAAAATAAGGTTGCATAGCATGGTAATAATTCAAAGATGTCACCTAAATCTCTAAAGCTCAAGACTTGCTCCTTTTATCTTAAGTGAAAGATTTAATTATGAACATTCTTTCAAGTTATAAATCGGTCCATGGTTAATTTAGGCCTAAAGTCCTATGACTTCTTTCAAGTTTAACAAAAGGAATTAGTTCTAAGGGTTTTAAAACTTTGTAAAAATTTTATGGGAAGCTAGTAATTTATGTGTACTTAAAATGTGATTTGATGCTTATTAAGAATTTGGTGTTATTGATTGATTTCTGGTTTGTATGTTATAGTTGTTGTTGCAAACAATGAAAACTTATGTGATGAAAAAGACATATTTGTTCCTTGAAGAAAGTGTATTACCTAAGAGTGCAATTTGGAAAGATTTTGACTAAGGAAAGATTTGTATTTAAGCGTCCATTGTGACCCACTCTCCTGGAATCTTTGAGATGATTAATTAGGTGGATATTATTTCGGCATAAGACTATAAATGAGAAAATGTTATGATGATTATGAATGAAGAATTGTATTATGATATAACATGCAAAGACTTAAAGGTGACTCAAAATATATGAGAAAATGATCCTTTACCCGTCAAACTATAGGCGGTGAAAAGGTGATTCTTGCCCTAGCTGTCTCCTCAAAAGGGTAGAGACGAATTTTTACTTATCAAAAGGGATAAGTATGCGGTGACGACTAGCAAGGTATGAGCTCATAACCTAGATTACTCCCAAAAGGGTGAAGGATAGTGCCCCAAAAATGATGATGAAAGTAACTTTAAGTCACCTAAGAAACTAAGTAAATGCATTATGTGAATATGATGTTCTGCTATGCATAGTATTTATGAGATGATGATGAGAATATGATATTTTGCTATGCATAGTATTATGAAATGATGATGAATGAATATGTTGATTTTATGCATAACTATGTTATTATATATGAAAGGAAAAGTTCATTATAAACATGACATGCTAAGTTTATGATGCATTATAAGACGCATGATTAAAATCACGAACCTCGGTAAAGTATATTTTCGAACTAATAAATCAATCTTAGCATGCTCACTATTTCATAATAACCGAGGTTCCTGGGGACGATGATGATGACACAATGCATCATGAGGTGAGTACCACTGAGATTCTTTTTATAAGTTCTCACTCCCTCTATTTTTCTTTCCATCTCGTCTTCAAAGAAATAGAAGGAAGCGTTCGTGAATCACATTGAGGCTTGCGATCGGGTAGTCGAACTTGAATCCTGCGAGTTTCACTCGTATATTTCAGAATATCTATCCCTATCCCTTAGTGTTATTACTAGGTGCCATTAATGGATGTCCTTCCATCCATATATTATTTATGTTTTATTAGATTGCCTACACTTAGTCTTATTCTGTTGTAGGCAAAATATCTATATGATATGTAATTATGGATGCGCATATGATGGAGCCAATATATTATGATGTGATGTTTGAAATTCCTATGTGTCTTTTAAATTTTGCTAAATTATTTACGTTAAGCGCGGTCACGTTTTCAATTATGTTTAAAAAAAATGGCTCCGTAATTTCACTAAGTATTTTCAAAGCATGATTAAGGAGAAATAAAGCAAAGAGTAAATCTAGTAATTAATCAGACCTCAAGGTGTATTGGGTCTAATTACATATTAAGGGTTACAAGACAGATGCTGCCTACCACTTAAAGTCATGTGCATTTCTATGGAATGAGAACCTTCTTCAATGGGAATTACAATTGGCATTGTCAGTTGTGGCCGTCCATAAGGGTTATTCAAAAATCTCATTCTCATCATTCACCCTTTGGGTGAAATTTATAGCCGCATTGATGTCCCAGGTATGGTTATCATTTAAGCACTTGGATGACCCCAATTACGGCAATCACCATGTCTCGAATTTTCTGATTAATCCCTAATAAATCAGAAGCTAGTTTAATGGCTCACATCATTTCTTCCATCTTTGCTCGGAATTATTTGACATTTCATTCAATTTCCCTTTACACGCATCAACTTCCATACTCAAACTTCTCACTTGGTCAGAGCATTTCCTGGGCTTCATTATTAACCCCAGCTCACCCTGAGCTGGAAGCTCTATATTGTGAATATGATTATATGGTGTCGTATTCCCTTGGGCAATCTATGGTCTAAAGTTTTACCTTTAAAAAAAATTAGTAAAAAGAAATAGTCAAAGTATAGTTATTGCTCAAAAAAGTAATTGATTAAATTTAGTCTTTGGAGTACTTAAAATTATTTAAAAATTAATTTGAGTTTTATTAGTCATAATTTCAAAAATCTAAGTTTTACAGCAATTGCCATTTAGATGTCAGTTGATATGTTAAAAAAAAAATTTCGGGCGAGGGTGAATACTACCTTACGGGACCCACGGACCCATAGGGACCAAAAACCCTAAATCCGAGAATCAATGGCTTCCTGACCGTGAAAGAGAGGGTTAAGGTCAGAAATGATAGGACGAGAATTTATACCTAGAATTAATTTTGGGCAATGTTTGATTACCCTCACTGACTCTACCTGTCCGGTAGACCTCAATGTGCGTTTTTAACACCATATAAGTCACTTAGCGGCCAAGTAACATTTACCAACCACTTTATGCCAATTGGATGGCCAAGGATTAAACTCATGAAACAAGTTTCAATCTTAACTTTCATTTATTATATTTTTCTAATTTTGGAGCCAATATCTCATGTTCGTGGAATTTCAGTGTGTGATTTTAACATTTGAAAAGCTAACTTGCCTCTGAAGTTAAAGTGAGCCACTTATCTTGGAGTCAAGTGGATGGACAAGATTCATTATTTCACCATCAAACCAAAACCAACCATCCATTCTCATTCTTTCTAATAAGAAATAAATACACATTTTGACTACTTTATCACTATATTTAACCAAGATAAGGAAAAAATCACCAACCTTATCACTCCATCATCATCAATTTCGGCCAGGCATACTCCAAAGTCAAACCTATCCTCCATTGTTCTTGCTCCCAAACCCTCATTGTTGCTTCCAAATCAATAAAACACTAGCTCAAAATCACTAAATATCAAGATCCCTTCATAAAACTGTTTACTCATCAAGATCTATCAATCTACCCATTGGAAATTTGAAGTTCCTCACCACTTTCTACTTTCTTATACCTCATCTATTGCTAACTGAGTAAAGGGTTTGGTGTTATTTCGAATGGCCTTAGCTAGTAATACTCATCTTGCAAATAACAAGTGATACTCCTAAAGCCACCAAAAGAGGGCAATTCAAACCTCTTTACTTCAAATTTATTTTTCTGATTTGCTTATGATTTGAGCTGAAGATTTTAGTTATATTGGTTGTATGATATGTTGATATTTATGTGTTAATTTTGGTGGAGTGTTTGGATGATGTTGGAAATTATTTTTGTGAAAAGAGATTTTGAATCATGCCACTGATTTTGATTTCTACATAGGCAGTGATTTAAACTTAAATTTTTTGATAAATTGTGGGTAATTCATCAGCTAGAAAAAATATCTGATTGAAGCTAACATCCTAGGCTAGTCCCAAGTTTCTTGTCCATACTTTCTTACTCTGAATTTTTGAAAATCAAAAACCAAGTGGACCACGTGCTACTGATTTTCGGAGAGAACTTGCAAATTTGTCTATTCTTAACATAGCAAATGATTGAATTTTCCTTTGAAATTTTTATTGAGTGTTGAAAACATCTTGATGTAATCCTTTACTTTTCTTTTGAATTGATTCAATCATTTGCTTAGTGAAAAATTATTCGAATTTTGGGTTTCTCAGTTCAGGTTAAGTGGTCTTTTATGATTTAATTCTTTAGTTTTTCTACATAGTTAGACTCTTTTTCTTTGTAAATTTTTAGGTACCTTGCGCAGACACATTGAAGTGTTTGGGTAATTTCTCATAGCCTCTTAATTGATTGTTTGATGTGTAAATAAATTGTGCTAGGAACATGTGAAATCTGCCATTATGCTAGAAAAATTATGCTTTGAATTGATAATGTAAATGACATTTTGGTTCTAATACTAGATATGAATACTTGATATTGAATAATTGGCCCCTTATTTGTGATACATAAATGATGATAGAGGAAATAAAGAGTGGTTTATGAGACATGATTGAAATTGCATTTGAATGAAATACCTACACATGTGGCTTATGCATGCATTTAGGAAGAGAGAATGACTTCACCGCAATTATATTAGAAAGAAATATAAATTCAATTTTTGCGCCGTTTTGATACCAACAAATAGCAAGACTAGATGGAATTAGGGGAAGGAGAAAAGAGCAACTTTTCAAATTTATTCAGTTTTCAGAGACACTCGCCTAGGAATAGATCTGTGTGCTATCGAAATGGAAAATTGAGTTTTACGATCATTTAGCATACTTAAATGAGCCCGCCCCAAAGCAGCCATTTTCCTTAAAATTGTGGCTTATTTCATGCTATAAATACCATTTGGTACAAACTATCTATTTGTGAATTGTTCATAACCAAAATCTCGCTGGTATAAACTAAGTATTTCCATGTCAACTAAAAATATAGAAAATGACTCATTTGATTTTTGTGACCATAGCTAAAACCAATTACTTGGGATAATTTCACTAAATTTAGCACATGCATAATCATATCATATGTAAATCTTTTTAGAATTACTACTATGTGTTTGAGCTTCATAACATATGTGCACTAAGTGATTGATTATAAAAGCTACCCACTTGAAGGTGTAACGCCCTAATTTTTACTGTCATTACAAATTACCTAAGTAATTCTTCAAAAAATTCAAATCGAATAAAATAAGGAATATAACATTAGAAAAGAGGTTATGGGATTTGTGCGAGAGTTGCAAACCAGATTTTCTATATGTGTAAAATAACCAAAATACCTAAGGTTATTTTAGAAATGAGGATCGTGGGCCCCAGTCCTAAGGGGATGTTTTGATGATAATAAGGGATTTTTTGTGTTATGTGTGTTAATAAAGGAGAAGAACCTAATTTTGAGCTCAACGCAAATGACCAAAACACCCTGCGGCGTTTTAATTTCCGATTTGTGTCAACTTGAGCAAACCTCACTAAAATGTTTTAAAAGATGTTTTTAAGCTATGATTAACCATTAGTTAAGCTCGGGTGGTCTGGACAATTTAAGTAAAATTACCATTTTGTCCTATCTTGTAAGCTTTGCGAATTTCAAGATTTTTGATTCGTAACAACCTAAGCAATATTAGGCTCAAATTAAAGGTTATTAGATTCTAATTATTAATCTAGAGTCAAAATTATTTATTTAGATTGATTAGAACTTAAAATTGCTTAAAAACACTCAAATTGTTTATAATTCACCTAAGCCCTTAATTGTAAATTCTAATTTACAAAGATACCTACCTACACCTACATAATACATGGAACATGTAACACTTTCTCAAGTACAACTCCATTCTTGAGCTATTATATACTCGAGAGATGTTACTTGTTAATTAACGGACCTCTCTTAATTATCTATAGGCTGAATTACATACATAACTAAGCTTAATTCTATTAAAACATCTTACAAGTAAACATCAAGTTTATTAAACATACAGCTAAAAATACATAAGGAAGCTCCTCTATGAGCTTTAGACATATTATTAATACATTTACATACATACTCATTTCACTAAGAAGGAATAAAAAGTAGTGCTATCTCCAGCAATCTACACTCCTTTGCATAGGCATCCCATCCCTGGCTTACCTGGAGGCGACACGAAACCAAACACATAGGGTGAGAATATTATAAAATTCTCAGTAGGTAGTTTCCCACACAATTCACAACGTCATCGTTCTCATCCCAGCCATTTCGGTTTATTAGAAAATTGTGAGCATGCAACATATATCAAAAGTTCATTTTTAAGTTCAAAAGTCATTCTTCCAAGTGGGTTTATTTTAATACTCATCACTCAGCATAGTATGTCATACTCTCAATATCATAATAATTCATTTTTCAACTTTGCGTGCCTCGTACATCGAAGGGGACCTTTTCGTGCCCTTTTAGACTAAAGGGGACCTCTCAGCCCTTTACACATTCAGGGACTTTCCCGGTGCCCTTCACACATTCAGGGGACCTCCCGTGCCCTTTACACACTAAAGGAGGCCTTACAGTCCCTTTACACACTAAAGGGGACCTATTCTTCACTTGGTACATACATCATAAACCAAACTGGTACATTCATAATGTCTCAAACATATATATACGATCACAAGTGACTCTCATTCATTTCTCATAAACCAAACTTTAAAGTCACTATCATGCATTCATCTATTATATAGACTGGAATAGATATCAAACTCATAAATTTCCAGCCATTCTCACATTCCAGCACCTTGGTAGAATTACTTTCTGGGTACAACATTTAATTACCATGTCAAACGACTATCCCAAGAGCCACGAAAATTCTGTATGAAACTTCAATGTGTCTAGAATAACCTGTAAAAATTTCAGGATAAACACAGCTCTATAGCTACCTCAGTAAAATGTACAAATTTAGTGGTAAGGGCCACCAATTCAGAAAGAACCGAGTTCCCTAATTTTTAACCCCAACAAATGATTGAATTAATTCACAATAAAATTCACAGTGACACTTCAAATATATTAAGTAAATTCGTGTAAAACTTTCAAGAGTTATTTCAATCATTTGCTATGGTAATAAATTCGGAAAGTTTACTGCCTCAGTCTTAACAATCAGGAGCATCTGCCTCATTTCGAATTTCTGATTTTTCTGAAGCATCAAACCTTAAAACTAACACCCAAGAAAATTCAGGTAATTAGTTTAAGATGTTTACTCCAACATATAATTTTTATAGCTCATGAAAACACCCAAAAATATTCCAAAAATTTCGTGAACAACTGCAACATTCAGGAAAACAGAATTTCCAGCAACTTAGTCCAAACTTACTTTGATAAAACCCATCTTCTAACACCATCCAAACCCACCACCAAAATTCACACATCAATATCAACATAATATAATCCAAAATAACCAGAAATTTCAAACTTACACAACCCAAAACAGATTAGAAAAATTTGACAAAGAAAAGGCAAGAAAAACCCTACTTTTGGAAACTTCAGAGGATCTTTGGCTTCAAGATAATCCAAGCTTGAATCTTCCACTCCAAAGCCCCCAAACCAACTTCAAACCCTTCTTAAATCAGTGAGGTGTGAGGTACAAGACAAGGTTTTGATAAGGAATGGAAATTTTGTTCGGTTAGATTGGTAGAGAATTAGGTGTAGAACATGTTTTGTGAAGAGATCTTGAGGTTTTATCAAGTTTAGGCTAGGGTTTATGAAGCTCCAAGTTTGTTAATGGAGTTTGAGAGGAAGAACAATGGAGGAGAGCTTCTTGGAGTGTGCTGGACGAAATTTTGATGAAGGAAATGATAAGATATTGATTTTATGAGTTTATGACAAATTGCATAATAATTTCAAGTACAAAATGTTTTATTTTCTTAAAGATAAGTCTAGTAATTTTGTAGCATTATTTGGTTGCAATAAAGTAGTAATGGTGTGGCTTCTTCTAAGCCACACACTTGTCTAGTTAAATGGCAAACTTTCATTGAAAGTTTCATTAGTGTAAGAAATGTAATTTTGACTCTAATCGAACGAGTAAACACCGTACCCAGTAACTATATTGCCCAAAATTAATTTTAAGTGTGAAATTATCATTCCCACCTATTTCAACCTTATTCCCATGTTTTCCTAATTTTGCACCTTTGGGGCCCGAATAGGTTTAAGCTATTGGCGGGCTTGGGGGCCCAAGGTTACTATTCAAGGAAAATTTTTTTTTTTTTTTTTAAACAAAATTGGCCACCCTCAATTGTTAAATGGTTATATTTTTAAAATTACAACTAACAAAGCTCAAATTAATTTTTTAGTAATTTTTAATATTACATGGAACACACAAATTTTATCCTCCTTGGGCTATAATGACGAAATTATATGGCCTAATATGCATCAGAAAATTTGTCAAACTTGGCACAAAACTCAAGGTGAAAACAAGGAATCATGTTTCATGATTCCATGTTTTAAGCCATCAAAAAGATGATTTTTCCTCCCTTTGTCCTCCCTAAAATCAGCCACCCATGCCTCCTTCATTTGTCCATTCATGAGCTCCAAAATCTCTATAAATAGGCATGCTTAAGGAGTGTTAGAAGCCTTGCTCATAATTGCACAATTTCTAGTTTTTACAAAGCACAAAAACTTTCTTTCCTCCTCCCCTTGGCTGAAACTTCTTCTTCATTTCTCAAAGAGATTTTCTTTCATTTCACTCCAAGAAACCAAGTTCTCTTCCTTTCCTTCAAACCACATTAGGTAGGGAGTTGTCTTTAAGCTTATTTCTATGCTTTGCTAAGTGTTGTTCTTGGTTCAAAATGATGATTTCATGGACTTTCTTAGCTTTTCCATTCGGTTTTCTTCTTTCTTTTCCTTTGAACATTTTGGCCATAAGGCCTATATGGGAATATAATGATAGCTTGATGATGAGGACCTTGAGTGTTGGTTGTAAATCCATCACAAGTTAGGCCTCTAAAGCTTGAAAATTCCACTTGATGCAAAACTTTAAAGAATAATGTTTTTATGATGTAAAAATAAAGATCTTGAGTTTAGAACTTGAAAGATGTATTTTTCACTTTGTCTTGCTAAGATATATTGGGTTGAATTTATATTTCTCTAAAGTCTTGGAGGAGCTCTAGTAAAGAAATAAAATGAACTTGCATCCATGTTTAAGTTTATGCCTTGCATAACCATGTTTACTTTCTATGTCATCACTAAATTCTCAAGAATGAATAAATGAACTTGCATTCTCATGTTTAAATTTCCAAGCTTGCATTTCATGTTTATATTTCAAGTTGTCACTTAATCTCTAAAGATAATAAAAGGTTGCATCTCATATTTATTTTATGCTCTCACTTTATTTTATAATGGCTAAAAGAATCAATGCATGACATGTTTATTATTATGTCATCACCTAAGAATCTAGAGCCAAAGACTTGCCCAAGTATCACAAGCAAAGAAATAAGGTTCTTGGAACCATAATAATAAACTCTAAATCACTTTCAATTTCCTTAAGATTATTGGAGTCAAAGAATTCATTCTTTAAGAAGTCTTGAGTTTGGAGCTTAATAAGATGTAATAAGAATCTCCTCTCTTAGGATATGGGACTCCAGCCTGCCTTCTATTTTTCTTTTATTAAGATTCTTCTCTCCACTAGTCCAGTGCACTACCGCGCTCTAGTTTCTTATTTATTTCAAGCTCTTGCATCATGTTTATATTTCCAAGCTTGCATAATCATATTTATATTTCAAGCAGATCACCTTAATTCAATATAATAATATGGACTAATCATGTTTAAATTTCAAGTCTTGCATATCATGTTTATAATTCCAAGTTATCACCTTATAAAGACAAGATTAAAATGAGGTTGCATAGCATGTTTATGATTCTAGTTATCACCTAAATCTATAAAGCTCAAGACTTGCTCCTTTTATCTTAAGTGAAATTTTAATCGTGAAGATTCTTTCAATATATAAATCGGCCTCATAATTAAGGTAAGCCCAAAGTGATTTTAAATAGCTACTGATTTAGTTCTATAATTTCTTTCAAGATTAACAAAAAGAATTAGTTTTTAAAAGAGTTTTAAGGCTTTGCAAAGATTTTATGGGAAACTAGTATCTTACATGTACTTAAAATGTGATTTTAAGCAATTATGTGAGGTTCATGATTTAGCCACTGATCTAAGTTTAGTACTACTGTATGATGATGGTTTAATATGTTTGAAGTTGTGATAATCATGGTTTATTGCTAAAGGAACGATTCTATGCATGTTAGAAATAAAACTAGCTTCCAAAAATCGTAAAAGCAAGATTTCTAGAACTCTAGAGAATGAAATTTATGCATTCTGTCCAGAACCTTTAGAGCCTAAGAACCAGGTTTTATTATGTTTAGATAAGGGAGAATGATTCATAATTGGTTTAGTAATTAATTTTAGCATCATAAGGAAAGGGTAACGAAAAGGTTAAAAATGCAACTTCTAGCACACCATGAAGCCTTAATATAACTTGCCTGCCTATGTGTCCCATATAGTTTAATAATGTTATTAAGGCTTATAATTAATGGTAATGATGATAATGAATCCTTTAGATGCATGATTAATTAGTTTGATAATTGAGGTTACCCAATTCTAAAGTTTCGGTTGTTTAGAGTTTTCGGAAGAATTTATGATGATGGTTCTTTGAAGTTTGAAATGATAAGTCTATGTAGTGATTTGATGCTTATTTGATATCATTGAATGATTCAGGCTTGCATGTTATAATTGCTGCAAACAATGAGAATGTTTATGCATCTTGATTATGAATTGAGAGTTGTATTATGATATAACATGCAAAGATTTAATGGTGACTTAAATTTATATAAGAAAATGATCCTTTGGACCCATCAGACTATAGGTGGTGAAAAGGTGATTCTTGCCCCTAGCCCGTTCTCTCAAAAGGGTAGAGTTGGGATTTTAACTTATCAAAAGGGATAAGTATATGCTAGTGACGACTAGTAAGGTATGAGCTCATAACCTAGATTACTCCCAAAAGGGTGGAGTATAGGGTGGCCCAGGAAAATGATGATGAAAGTAACTTTAAGTCACCTAAGAAACTAAGTAAATGCATTATGTGAATATGATGTTCTGCTATGCATAGTATTTATGAGATGATGATGAGAAATATGATGTTCTTCTATGCATAGTATTATGAAATGATGATGAGGAATATGATGTGATTTTATGCATAACTATGTTATTATATATGAAAGGAAAAGTTCATTATAAACATGACATGCTAAGTTTATGATGCATTATAAGACGCATGATTAAAAGGACCTCGGTAAAGTATATTTTCGAACTTAATAAATCAATCTTAGCATGCTCACTATTTCATAATAACCCGAGGTTCCTGAGGACGATGATGATGACACAATGCATATGAGGTGAGTACCCTGAGATTCTTTTATAAGTTTCTCACTCCCTCTTCTTTTCTTTCCATCTCGTCTTCAGAAAGTGATGGTGATGTTCGTGATTCCTGTTGATGCTCTCACCTGGTAGATGTACTTGATCTAAACCAGCTTATTATCCTTGAGGAACGTCGCTAAACTTTGCAGTGAGCTTGGATATCTATTCCTATCTCTAAAGTGTTATTAGTAGGTGCCGTTAATGGATATTTTCCATCCATATACTATTTATGTTGGTTTGATTGCCTACACCTAGCTTAACTCCTTGGTAGGCAAAATATCTATGTGTTAAGTAATTATGGATGTTATATGATGGAGCCAATATGATGTGATGTGATGTTTTAAATTCTAATATGTCTTTTTATATTGCTAAATCGTTCACGTTATGCGCTCACGTTTTCAATTATGTTTAAAAAAAAATGGCTCGTAATTTCACTAAGTATTTTCAAATATGACTAAAAGAGCTGAAGCAAAGAGTAAAGTCTAGTAATTAATCAGATACAACCTAGGTGTATTGGATTAATTATTAGGGTGTTACATGGGATGATTTTAGAACTTTAAAAATGAATATTTAATGTGTATTGCATGATCACATTTTTGATAAAAAAAATGGGGCGATGACAATGACATAATGAGTGTGTAATTAGGGAGTTGCCCTTCCTGAGAATTGTTTAATTCTCACCCCTATGTGTTTTTGTATTCTCGTGTAACCTCCAGGTTGATCCGAAATAATGGGGCTGCTACGTGAAGAGCTAAGAGAGTAGTTTAGTAGTTGATATTTTACTTTATTGTATTTAGTTGGAGTTATATATATGTAAATGAAATAGAGAACATATTATACTAAAGCTATTAGAAGAGCTTCCTCTTGTACTTAGCTATGTATTCAATAAATTTTGTGTTTCTTTGTTATACATTTTAATAGAATCAGTTAGTTACTTCACGATTCAATCGATCTTGCTATAGATATCTAAGAAAGGTAGCTAATTTATAAGTAACAACTTCTAAGCATAATGTCATGACTTAAGGATGACGTTGCACTTGGGAGGATATTCCAGTCTTGATGTGAGTTTCTTTGATTATAATTGTTCCCCAGGTTTTCAAAGGTACAATTTGTTTCATCCTTCCTGATTGTTTGATTTGTTTGCTTCCATTTTCTAAAGATACCACAACAAGATTTTAGTTTGATTCTCTAACAAATCTATCACAACAAAAATCTTGATTTAAAAGAAAGAAAGAACAATAAATGATTTAGGCAATGAAAACAATTTATATACAAAGAACAATTTAGGCAATGAGAAGAATTTATATACAAAGAAATGAGTTAAGGAGGATATATGCTCTCTTTGTGTCCTATTTAAGGTGAACTCTAGAGGTCAATTCTATGGTCCTATGGTTGTTATACTTTGTGAACACTTTCACCAGGTGGGTCTATATTCTAGATTCTACCCTCTAAAGTTAAGGCTCATCTGGAATGTTATCCAGCAATCAGGTAAGCAGGTGTCAGACATTTAAGAGTTACACTACGAGATTTTCATGATAACCAAATAGGATGAACATTCAAAATGGCTACCACTACACAATCTCTTACCTATCTCAGTTGCACTTATACCTGGGTATAGGCCTCACTCATGTGTGATTAATGTGTTAGTGCTGTATGAAGAGAGTATAAAAGCGGAAATCCTAAAACTACCCATGGTAAACACCTGCAAAATAGAGAATACAAAACAAAAGTCGTTACCCTATGATTTTCAATAAAATAAAAAGATAAGAAAAACAACCTACCTTGAAGTAAAAGAGGACTTCAAAAAGAGTGAAAGTAAAAGGCAAAAATAAAAATAAACAATAAAATAATAAAATAAAATAAAAGTTAATTATAATATGCACAATTAATTATATCAGGCTTGACTCCTCATTGACAATCCTAAAGGAAGCTGATGTCAGGAGATCATGACGGACAAGAAATAGTTGTTTGAAATTAGAGTCGCCACCAAGTTTATTAAAATTGGGGAAAACATGGAAACACCCATTTTATTTTAAAAGAAATGATCTTTGAAACCAGATTTGAGTTTCGGTTATGTATGGGAAGATTAGGATTTAATCCTTAGCACCCTGATACACCCATCCTTAGACGGTACCTTAATTAATTTATGCAAATTATAATAACATTTCAAAATATTTATTTACATTTTTATTACAAGAAAATAACAGGAAATTTTTATTAAAAGAACCATCATTTTGAGCACTAATCTTTAAGGCTAAGTATTCACAACATGAGTTAATAAGGTAACGGCTAAATTAACATTTTTATTGAAAATGCAATATTTCACAAATAAATAACAAACTTAAATTAAATACATGAAAATAAAAATTTCTCATGAATCATAAATATTTACAAATAAGATATAAAACAATTTATTTGGATTTTTTTATGAAAGGAAAATAAAATATAAAAAATAAAATATTTTCTTAAGAAATTTGGAACATAAGCTGTCATAGCTAAGACGTCCAAATTTGAGTTAATAAACGTCATGGTTAAATTAACATTTGAAATAAAATATTCCTCAAATAAATGAACATTTAAATTAAATAAAATGTCTTATACAAAAATTATTTACAAGTAAGGCAAAAATTATGAAAATTTAATTTTGACTTGACTATTCAAACGCTTCCTACGTATCCTCCTGAAATAAGGAATTAAAAGTTATGTAGTTCTATAAAAAAATGATTATGTGTTGATGAATTTTAATTAAGAAAGGAAAATAAAATAGTGTTGATTGATTTTAATTTTTGAAAGAGGATTTTTGAATGACAAAGCTAATTCATATACACACAACAAACACATAATTAATTTAAATAAAATATACAGACATACAAAATAATTAAACTAAAAATGAGTCTTAATTACTATATTTTATTTTATTTATTATTTTATTATTTTATTTTTTGAAAGCTTTTTAACACAAGATTCATCACATATTTAGTAAATAATTAGATCATTTCCTAAACCAATTTATTTAATCCCCTCAAATGATTTAAAATAAATGCTAAGAAAACATATTGTAAACTCTTTTCTTTTAGTAAATCAAAATACCCAAATATTTATTTTGAGTCAAACTAAATAAAACCCTTTTTATTTTAGTTCATTTTAAACCACAATAACTCAAATCTTAATCAAATAAACCCCAAAATAAAAAATAATCATACAAATAAAACCAAACGAACAAAACGATTTTTTGATCCAATAAAATAAAAACAAATCAAACCAAAATAATAATAATAATAATAATAATAATAATAATAATAATAATATATTATTATTATTATTATTATTATTATTATTATTATTATTATTAAATAAAAACTCTCTAATTAGCAACATCACAGCACACAATCCTTCACATATACTAACACACAGCTTCTCTTTTGTTCTCACACGAGGACCGCGCACGGCGTGCTACCTCACACGCGCACCCTCGCACACATATTCATTTCTCTCCTCACTACACACAACCATCATGAATGAGATGAGAGATGGAGAGCGAGAGAATTGGGAATAAACACACACATGCATCCGCGCATACAATTATACATAGACACTCAAAAAAACTCTTTGTCACTCTTTCACACGTGGTGGCGAGGGTGGTTCAACCGGCATGTGGCCAGAGTCGGCTGCGCGATCGATGCAAATGGGCGAGCGGAGGAAAGGAGGGTGAGGACAAGTGGTCGCGGCGGTATGGGGTGGACGGATGGAGATAGGGAACACGCAAGGAGCCTGATGGCCGTGAAGGGGATGATGATGATGGTGTTTTTGGAGGCGCGACGCTGGCTGGAAGGAGCACCACCGCACCACCAGGGCGGCCTCTTCCCTATTTCTTTTTAGTTCTCTTTTTTTAAAAAAAAATTTGATAAAGATGATATTGTTATTGTTGTTGCTATACCTTGTTCTTTCCTCTTTGTTATTGCTAGGTCCTTCCTAGATTGTTAATGGTTTCTTTGCAGGTTTCCTTTGAATGATGGATGATTTGTGTATTGGAAAATTTTTTTTTTCCTTACCTGATGGTTGTAAAAATTTATGGCTGATAGTGGTTGTTCTATGTTTAGGGGGTGATAATGTTAAGTGGTGGTTGGAACTATGATGATGAATGCAGATGATAATGGATGGGCTCCTCCTCATCATGGATGGCCCTTGGTGTATATCCTGAAAGGGAGGGGCTAGGGTTCACGGTTCTCTCTTGGTGTGTACACCATTCCAGCTTATTCACGGAAAGAACATTGACATTTTGCACCAAGTAGGGAGGAACACCTCATGGTGTTCACCACCTCTTC
>JAMLFY010000005.1:195706-220500 GCA_030441495.1 Dalbergia oliveri | reverse complement strand
TGTAACACCCTACAACTTCTACATTCTCCTCGAGTACTAACATAGTAGTTCATGGTATTATTAGTGTTTTGAATATGCACTAGTTGTAACATGAGTAATAAATAAGCATACTACATATATAGTCGTAGCCAAAATCAAATAGATATATATAGACCTAAGATCTAAAGTTCAATATGTACATTATCATAAGAGGTAACCAAGCAGACAACACCTCCCTAACTAGCCAAAATCTATATGAGAACAGACTAATTTCCCCTACAAAAACCCAACTACTCAAAAAAACATCCAGATACCACAACGTAGCAAAAGAAGACTAATAATATGAGTCTCAGGGCCAGTAAGGTCCTAAGACTATCCTATTTCTATGTACAATGCATCCAGTCTCGAGGTCTCTACTCCTAAATCCAGGAAGGGTTGGCCATCGGGCGATGACCTCACCCTGCAGAGACAGAGGGTTCCTCAGAGGATCTGAGTCAAATGAGGAGGATGAGGAAAGGGTGCGTCTGGTGGCTGATATACGGGGTGGAGCGAGAGGGAATCTCAAACACTCCAGGATGGGCCATGTGAAGGGGCACACCGTCATAAGGAAAAGCGGGGTGGAAGTTCGGGCAAAGCCGAAGTCTAAAGAGAGCGATCAAAGAACATGTAGTTGCGGAACTGGGAATAACCAACGGGTATATCAGGTCCAAAGGGATCGTATTGCCACACCCATTGTGGCGAATCAGGAAAAACACAGGGGACGGCATCTGGAAATGAACAATATAATACATACATCAGGGGTGAGAGTATTATATAAAATTCTCAGTAGGGTAGTTTCCCCATGTACACACGGTAGGGATAAGCAATTCATGCATATACAATATTCATACAAAGTCATCTCAGGAAATCTTGAAAACGGGTACAGGAAGGGACTGAGGATAATATCACAATAATCGAATATCAAGTAATAATGTGCATAATCAGAAACTCCATTTCTCATGTCTTCTTCAATTTTCTCAACATAGGGAAGGCTTATTCTCAGAGAGATACATTCACAATTCACAATTTCAAGGACCATAGACTGCTAGGACATGAGCTCCTTCCTATTAGAGATCACGAAACTTTTTTTTCCATTTAGGATCACTCAGGGTCTATGCCTAGCCGACACGTTTATCGACTCATAACTTTTCTAGGGAAGTCCTTCTTTTTGCCTTCCCCTCAATTCTTTCTAAGCCTTGTTTCTATTTTTCCCATATGTTTCAAACATACACGGTAAGATATGCACATACTCTCAATTAGAATTTCAGCCATTTCCACATCTCATTATCTTGGCAAGATTGAAGTTCCAGGCACAACAATTTATTACCATACCAAACAACCATTCCAACCTTAAGGAAAATTTCACATGACACTTCAATGTGTCTAAAACAACCTGTAAAAATTTCAGGGCAATCAGAGTTATATAACCACTTCAATAAAATAGGCAAATCTAGTGGTCAAGAAGCCACAAATTCATAGTCCAGACTTGTGTTCTCAAAATATTTACCCTAGAATTCGATGGAATCATGGTACAAGAAAATTCACAGAGGTATTTCAACATGTTATTAGTCTTGTGTAAAAATTTCAGGAGCTATCTCAATCAATTGCTATGATGAAAAATTTGGGCAAGTTTGTTACTTAGTCTCAAACAATTAAGGACAGAGGTTACAATTCGGTTCCTAATTTTTTTGAGGCATCAAACCTTAGAATTAACCCCTAAGTGTGTTTAGTTTAAGAGGTTAACTACAACATATAATTTTCATGGCTCATGAAACCACCCACAAAATTTCCAGAAAATTCGTGAAAAGTTCTAATTCAGGACAGAAATTCAGTAGCAACCTAGTTCCAATTTCACTTGAGAGAAAACCCATTTTAAAACCATCCAAACACAACACAAAAATTCATACATCAATATCAATATGTTAATCATCAATATCATCAAAATTTTTGGAATTAGGGCAAGCTAAAACAGAATTGAAAAATTCCACAGAAAAGGCGGCGAAAACCCTACTCTTGAAGGTTAGACAAGTTTATCTCTAGCTTGCTTCAAGGTGGGATTTCTTCACAACCAAAACTCCCCACACAACTTCAAACCCTCCTCTGATCAATGATGGATGTGCAAGAAGGATGGGGTTTTTGAAATTTCAATCGGTTATAATTGTAAGGTGGAAGTGTAGATCAATTTTTGTGAAGGAAGATTTGGGTTTTGATGATTCTAAGCTATGGTTTTTGTGAGATGAAAGCAAGATGGAGCTCTTGGCTATGGAGGCACTTCACCTTCTGGTTTTTCCCTTGCAAGGCCGAGATTGATGCTTGGCTTGGTTAAGAAGATTAAGTGACTAGGCTTGTAATAAATGCAAGGCAAGATATTTGTTAAAAAATCATGATGAATTTGGTGACTAGGCTATGATGGATGGCTAGGATTTGATCTTGGATTCCAAGATTAAATCTTGGCCTTCCACTTGTCTTGATTTGGGGGATATTATCTAGTTGTAGTAATGGGAGTGTCTTCGGTGTTAAAACTTCACACAAATTTCACGAACGGGTAAAACACGTACTCGATCTACCAAATATACAGGATAAAGCAATTCTAAGCATAACATTATCATTTCCACACATGTCTAATCTTATTTTCATGTTTCCTAACTTTGGGGCACACCTTTGGGTCCCAAATTCTAGCTTTGATGGCCCCAAGCGGCTTCAGAGCAGGGCCAAAAATCATATTCAATTTTTTTTTGTACTCGCTTGGTGAAGGATGCTCATCATAACCACGCGTTTCTAGAATTCTAATATTCCTATTAAGTTTTCCTCAATTAATATCAAGAAAACTAGGATGTTACATTACCACCCACCTAAGTAAAAATTTTGCCCTCAAAATTTCGTACACTGAAACAATTCCGGATAGTCTCTCTTCATAGTTGACTCTAACTCCCATGTGAATTCTTCCATTTCCTGGCCCACCACAAGCTACTTTGACTAGTTGCATTGCTTTATTCCTCAGTTGCTTGATCTCTATCCACGATCTAAGCGGGAGGCATTTGAAACGTAAGTCGTCCGTAACTGTATAGATTCGGGTTCAATGATATGGGTGGAGTTGGGTGGTACATTCTAAGTTGAGATACATGGAAGACATCATGGAGATTGGATAAAGCGGGGGTAGGGCTATTTGTAAGCAGCTGACCCAATTCGTCGAAGAATTTGAAAAGGACCTATAAACCTAGGTGACGTTTTGACCTTCAAGACTCTACCTACGCCCGTAGTGGGTGTGACCTTCAAACACGTGTCTCCCTCTTTAAACTCTAAAGGCTTTCTTCGTTATCTGCATAACTCTTTTGACGACTCTCCACAGCGAGGATTTTATCCTTAATCTGGATTTGTTCCGTCGTCTGATTAACTGATCATCCCAACAATCTTGCTTCTCTGAAATCGTACCAACACAATGGGGGCTGACATTTCCTTCCATACAAGGCTTCGTATGGGGCCATGCCAATACTAGCATGATAGCTGTTATTATAAGCAAACTCCACCAGCGGAAGTACTTATCCCAACTCCTTTCTGCTCAATCACGCATGCCCTCAGCATATCTTCCAAAGTCTGTATGGTGCATTCGGTCTGCCCATCCGTTTGGGGTGATAAGCCATACTCAAACACGCTTGGTTCCAAAGGCCCATTGGAAAGCTCCCAGAACCTTGAAGTAAAACGGGGTCCCTCTGGAAACTATTGAAGAAGGGACACCGTGTAGCTCACTCTCTCTTGGATATACAAGGAAGCTAACCTATCCAAAGGATAATTAGCTTTGATGGGTAAGAAGTGGGCGGACTTGGTCAGATCTATAACTATGACCCGTATAGCATCATAGCCTGAAGATGTCCTTGGTAAACCCATTACAAAATCCATGGAGATACTTTCCCACTTCCATTCTGGGATTTCTAAGGGGTGTAAGGTTCAGCCGGGCTTTTGATGTTCTATCTTGATCCTTTAACAAGTTAAGCACTTGAACAAACTCCACTATGTCTTTCTTCATCAGGGCACCAAAACATTCTCTTGGAGTCTCATACATCTTACTAGTCCAGGGTGTATGGTGAATTCACCTTTGTGTGCCTCCTTCAAAATCTCATTCCTGAGACCCCACTTGCAGGGTACCAGACCCTGTCCTTATACCTCCATATACCTCGCTGGTCTTGGTAAAATCCGGCAACTTCTTCATGTGAGCTGAATTTAAAATCTCTTGAAGCTCTTGATCTTCAGTTGTGCAACCAAAAGTCTTCCTGGAACTCGCTTGTTATTCTAATCTGACCTAACACCACACCTTCGGGGCTGCAGACGTGCTCAGCTAAGCTTCTTGAAGTCTTCTACTAGTTCGATTTCCTGATCATCATGCATGCTACACTCAGGGACTTTCTGCTCAATGCATCAGCCACAACGTTTGCCTTGCCTGGGTGGTAATTCGAATTGAACTCGTAATCCTTAAGGAATTCCATCCACCATCTCTGTCTCATATTCAATTCTTTTCTGATCAAAGAGGTATTTTAAACTCTTATAATTAGGAACATTGACTGTACACCATAAAGATGGTGTGGCAGATCTTTAGAGCAAAAACCACAGCCGCAAGCTCAAGATCATGGGTTGGATAGTTCACCTCGTGGGGTCTCAGACACAGGAGGCATAAGCAACCACATTTCTATGCCTGGTATAGCCACACCCTAAGCCCTTACTAGAAGCATCACAATAAACCTCGAAGGGTCCCTGAGATCGGGTACGCCAAGGGCAGGAGGGTGGTCAACTTCTGCTTAACTCCTGAAAACTATTCTCACATTCCTGGCGTCCATCTGAATTGAGCATTCTTCGAGTTAACTTGGTCAAAGGTAAGCTATGCTGAAAAACCCATAATAAATCGCCTATAGTATCCAGCTAATCCAAGAAGCTTGAATCTCATTCCGTCATTGGTACCCATTCAGTACGGATTCTACTTTGGGATCTATGGAAACTCCTTCTCGCGATACCACATGACCAAGGAACTTAACCTCTCCCATCCAGAATTCACACTTTGACAGTTTAGCATACAACTTCCTCTCCCTTAGGATCTGTAACACAACCCTAAGATGCTCTCATGTTCCTCTTTGGTCCTTGAATAAATAAGTATGTCGTCTCTAAAGACAACTACGAATTTATCCAAGTACGCGGAAAATTGGTTCATATAATCCATGAATACCGCAAAGCATTGGTCAGTCCAAAAGACATTACCTTATACTCATAATGTTCGTATCTGAGTTCTAAAGGCGGTCTTAGATGTCCTCATCCCAAACTGGAATACGTGGTAACCCGATCTAAGGTCAATCTTGAGAAAAATTGCCCCACGTAATAAATTCTTGGCAGAGGGTACTTGTTCTTGATCGTTACCTTGTTCAACTGCCTATAATCCACACAAAGCCTCATCCCCATCCTTTTCTTTACCAAAAGACGGGCTCCCAGGCGAGGCACTAGGTCTAATAAAGTGTTTCCCTCAGTAGCTCTTCAATTTGTGACTTTAATTCCTTCAATTCTAAGGGGGACATCCTATAAGGAGCAATGGAAATAGGACCCATCCCTGGACCAACTAAATGGAATCTGGACTTCGGGCTAGGCGGAAACTAGGAATATCCTCTGGGAACACATCTGGATAGTCCCTCCCGCCAGCTGGAATCGATCTTTAGGTCATAGATACTTTCGGCTTCACTCAGAGAAGAGGAGACATATCCTGACGGCCTACCTTACTAGGGTTAGGTGTTACTAGGTCTAAGTAAAAAAAAAGGGACCGCAAGAATAGAGGAAGACATGAGAAGAAATATAGCAGTTCTAGTTGGACAATGCAAAAGCACATAATTTGGTACCAGCCAATCCATACCTAAAATGACTTCTAAGCCAGACAAAGGTAGACAAAACAAATTTGCATTAAATTCTGGCATTTATAAAAAGAGAAGTGGTCATGCATGCTTGACAAGTTCTGATAGGATTCGCGTAGGGGTGGATACAAGAAGGTCATATGATAACTTAAACACAGTAATCCTAACTTTTGTACACAGTCATAGGATATGAAAGAATGGGAGGCACCTGAATTATCAGTACCTAAGATAATTTCATTTATTTCACACTTACCTTGATAGATGGACAATTGAGAAATCTCCTTGGCATCCAGCAAAACACATCCTGGTTGTTGTGGCCTGGTGGGCATGAGTTTCTTATTAGGACACTCAAAGATCTTGTGTCCTGGTTTCCCACAACCAAAGCATGTGATTTGTGTGGTCCAGGCAGATTCCAGTGATATTTTCGCATAAGACATCTCTTCCTTTGCCTCCAATCTTGGAGATTGATATCCTTTTATTCTGTTGTTGTTGTTGTTGTTTCATGGAAATCTCCCTTCAGATTGGTGCATAGGCTTGAATAGAGGGCCTTGGGGTGCTAGTCCTCCCTGACATTGTTTTGCGCATCCTGAGGTTTGCCAACTTCTTGTTAGACTCCTCAGGCATCGACACTTGTTCACCAAAGTAGGATAATCTCGAATTTCCAAGAGGCTCAGGCGGCTTCAATATCTTCACGTAGACCCCCTTCATATTTCATGCATTTCCAAACTTCATAGGGTACAGCTAGGTAATCGTAGAAAATTTGCAAAGTTCCTCAACTTGGCGGTATACTGCCACACTCATAGGACCTTGTCTAAGGGCCATAAATTCTAATTCCTTCGCATTTCAGCGAAGCGGGAAAGTACTTGTGATAAAAAGCCTCCTTAAAGATGTCCCAGGTGACTTAGATGCGGAGGCTTCGAAAAGTCCTCTAGTACCTACCCACCAAAATTCAGCATCTGCTTCCAGCATATAGGTGGCAAAAGCCACCTTTGAATCTGTGTAGGATTAGAGCTGAAAATCTTTTCCATTGCCTTGATCCACTCCTCTTTCAGGATCGAAAGCTCCTGAAAAGGCGGGGTTCGCCTTTCTAAACTCGCAAATTTCTGATATTCTACATCTACTTCATTCCCTCCTGGGTTACGAGGGTGTGCTCCTCATTGCGGTGTAATCGTTCCATCATTCGGTTGGCAGACCAGCTTGCTCCCTCATTGTGCAGCCATTTCATGGAAAGTGTTCATCATATCAACATTGTTCCCTGCTCCACTCTTCGTCTCCGTTGAAGTCATTGATTCCTGCTCACACCAAACAAAATATTGAGTTGATCAGGCTCAATACCAATCCAAGTGTGGCGGTAACCCACAACATTTCCAATCAGCGGTCGTGCACACACACACACACACACACATATATATATATATATGCATCATCATGCATAACAACTACCACGGAAACATAGTCGGTCCGATGCCAGGCTAATGGTAGGATCCAGGACTCTGATACCATAATGTAACACCCTGGTAACTTCTTCATTCTCCTCGAGTACTAACATGGTAGTTAGCGGGGTATACTAATGTTTTGAATATGCACTAGTAGTAACATGCAGTAATAAAGAAGTGTACTACATATATAGTCGTAGCCAAAATCAAATAGATATATATGGACCTAAGGTCTAAGTTACAATATGTACATTATCATAAGAGGTAACACAAACAACCCCTAACTAGCCAAAATCTCTCTAGTGAACAAGCCAAGATTCCCCTCTACCAAAAACCCAACACTGCTCAAAATAACATCCAGATAAACGTAGCAAAAGAAGACTAATAATATGTCGTCTCCAGGCCGAATAAGGTCCTAAGACTATCCTATTTCTATGTACAATGCATCGTCTCTTGGAGGTCTGTCTCCTTTCAATGCAGAAGGATAGCCATCGAGGGAATGTGACCTCACCTAAGGAAGGACAGGGGTCCTTAGAGGGGTTCTGAGTCAAATGAGGAGGATGACGAAACATGTTCTGGGTGATATGCAGGTGGAGAGCAGAGGGGAATCTCAAACACTCCAGGATGGGCCATGTGAAAGGGCACACCGTCATAAGGAAAAGCGGGGACAAAGCTCGGGCAAAACCAAAGTCCTGGAAGGCAAATCAAAGAACATCTGGTCAAAACTGGGAATAACCAATGGCGTACATAGGTAAAGGGATCGTATTGCCACACCCATTGTGGCGAATCACAGAAAAACACCGGGACGGCATCTCTAGAAATCAAACAATATAATACATACCACTGCAAGGGTGAGAATATTATAAAATTCTAAGTAGTCATTTCCCCCATATACTACACACGTAGGGATAAGCAATTCATGCATATACAATATTCATACAAAGTCATACAGAAATCTTGGAACACGTACACGGAAATAAGGATAATATCACAATAATCGATGAGATAATAATATGCAATTTGAAACTCCATTTCTCATGTCTTCTCAATTTTCTCAACATAGGGAAGGCTTTCTCTAGGAGAGATACATTCATAATTCACAATTTCAGAGGACCATAACCTGCTAGGACATAACTAATTCTATTGAGAATCAGAACTTCATTTTCCATTAGGATCACTAAGGTCTATGCCTAGCCAAGGACGTCTCTCGACTCATAACTTTTAGAGGGAAGTCCTTCTTTTTGCCTTCCCTCTCAATTCTTTCTAAGCCTTGTTTCTGTTTTCCCCATATGTTTCAACATACAGTAAGATATGCACATACTATCATAAGATTTCCAGCCATGTGCACATCTCATTATCCTGGCGAGAATTGAAGTTACAGGCACAAAATGTCTTACCATACCAAAAACCATTCCAACCTTAAGGAAAATTTCACATGACACTTCATGTGTCTAAAACAACTTGTAAAAATTTCAGGGCAATCAGAGTTATATAACCACTTCAATAAAATAGGCAAATATAGTGGTCAGAAGCCACAAATTCATAGTCAAGACTTGTGTTCTCAAAATATTTAGCCCTAGAATTCGATGGAATCATGGTACAAGAAAATTCATAGAGGTATTTCAACATGTTATTAGTCTTGTGTAAAAATTTCAGGAGCTATCTCAATCAATTGCTATGATGAAAAATTCAGCAAGTTTTACTTAGATTCAACAATTCAACGGGCAAGTTACAAATTCGGTTCCTAATTTTTTGAGGCATCAAACCTTAGAATTAACCCCTAAGTGTGTTTAGTTTAAGAGGTTAACTACAACATATAATTTTCATGGCTCATGAAACCACCCAAAAAATTTCAGAAAATTCGTGAAAAGTTCTACATTCCAGAACAGAAATAAGTCCAAGCAACCTAGTTCCAATTTCACTTGAGAGAAAACCCATTTTAAAACCATCCAAAACAACACAAAAATTCATACATCAATATCAATATGTTAATCATCAATATCATCAAAATTTTTGGAATTTGGGCAAGCTCTAAAACAGAATTGAAAAATTCCACAAAAAAGGCGGAGAAACCATACTCTTGAAGGTTCAGCAAGTTTCTATCTCTAGCTTGCTTCAAGGTGGATTTCTTCACAACCAAAACTCCCACACAATTCAAACCCTCCTCTGATCAATGATGGATGTGCAAGAAGGATGAGGTTTTTGAAATTTCAATTGGTTATAATTGTAAGGTGGAAGTGTAGATCAATTTTTGTGAAGGAAGATTTGGGTTTTGATGATTCTAAGCTATTGTTTTTGTGAGATGAAAGCAAGATGGAGCTCTTGGCTATGGAGGCACTTCATCTTCTGGTTTTTTTTCCCTTGCTAGGCCGAGAATGATGCTTGGCTTGGTTAAGAAGATTAAGTGACTAGGCTTGTAATAAATGCAAGGCAAGATATTTGTTAAAAATTCATGATGAATTTGGTGACTAGGCTATGATGGATGGCTAGGATTTGATCTTGGATTCCAAGATGAAATCTTGGCCTTCCACTTGTCTAATTTGGAGGATATTATCTAGTTGTAGTAATGGGAGTGTCTTAAATGTTAAAAACACACACAAAATCTCAACGGGTAAACGCCGTACTCGATATACCCAATATTACCCATAAAGCAATTCTAAGCATAGCATTATCATTTCCACACATGTCTAATCTTATTGTTTCCTAACTTTGGTGCACCTCTCGTCCCAATTCTCAGATTTTTGATGGCCCAGACGGGCTTGAAAGCCAATAAAATACTATTCAATTTTTTTGGTACTCACTCATGGAGTGTTCATCGTAACCACGTCTGCCAAGAATTCTAATATTCCTATTAAGTTTTACTCAATTAATATTCTAAAGAAACTAAATGTTACATTTGCCATTCCAATTAATAAACTAATCAAATTTAATTGATAAATTGAATAAAAGAAAACTTAAAAAAAAAAGGAAATCACTAACCAAGTTAGCCTTAGTGTTGACCAAAGTCATGGAACTGAGTATGAAATAAGCCACCTTAGTAGGTGCCCTGTTTGTCTTGTTCTTCAAGGAAAGATTTTGAAACTCTGGTGTACGCCGGTATTCTTGCAAAGCTTGAAGGAAGTAGGGTGCTATCCAATCTGCAGATGATGGATCCTAACGGAATCAGATGTACATTTGCCTTAGTCGCTTTGTAATGCGACTCTTCCAAGCCTTGAATATCATCTTCTCATCTTGGAGGCGAATGGAAAGTAGCTCTACATGAATATAAATTAGTTAATACTTGCAAAACATTAGAGATCAAATAAGACTTTAAATGAATCAATTGACTTTTATTACCTTCCAATCTTTGTACCATTCCTTTTTGTTTTAGGCATCTTTCCAAAATTGATGCAAGGAGCATCTACATTTTTTTTATGGTATTGATGACCTGGTTGATACCTTCTGGGGTGGATACCAACTAAATCATAAAGATATATTATATAGTAGATAATGACAACATAAAATAAGAAAATTATGTTAACATTCACATAAAATAAATTTTCGTGGCATATTTCACAAATATCTTACCAAGTGGATCCATCACATCTAGACCTAAAAGCACTCGAGGGTGGGTCTATGACTGCTTCCTGGAGGATGACGCAGTGAATCCATCATCACCTATGTCCTGTGTAGAGGATGGTGTGGCAGATGTAATTGGTGGTGCAAGGTGAAGCTCACTATCCTGGAGAGGGAGGAGGCACATACCCAGGGTTAGGCACCATGATGTCCTACTGCCCCCTAGGTTGGAATGCTACACTCTGTAACTTGATATGGAGGTGGAAGTTGAAGCGGTGGGTAAGGAATCCTGCCACTACCATCACGACCAATATGCTGAGCAAACATTTCTTCCCTTTTACCTCTACCTATCATATTTGAATCAAACATAATATATGTTTTAGTCCAAAATATCAATTAAAATAAAAACATAATCAACAATACACAACACATAAATGTAATATCATTGAATTTTGTTCACCTTATTAATTTACCTCATTCACTCTTGATAGTTTAAGGTTACCATCATCATTCTCAAATGAAATGTTATCCACAAATTCTTGCTCTTGATCTTCAATCATATCATCCCTTTCATTTGTTCTTAAAGCTTAGGTAGGAGAGTCAATTATGGGGAAGCTAAGGTTTAGGGATGGCAATGTCTATTACTATACATGAAAGGATTGAGTCATCAATTTGATAAGCCTTCTCATAAGCTACTTTGTTGGTTTCAATCTGACCCTTTGGTTTAGTTTTTATTACAACCCTCCAACTCTTATTACATTTTCCAGGGCAAGATAGAAAATATACTTGTCTTGCATTTTGTGCAATGATGAACTAGGTCAATGCCTCTATATCTTTTGGTATTTAATCTCAATGATATTGTACTAGTTATGTTTACGTGTTCTTATTGGGCGTGTTGGACCAAACCATTCACACTTGAACAAGACAACCCTTTTTATAGGTTCACTGGCATACTCTTGCTCAACTATTTCCTTAAGTTTCCCATACCAATCATATTCACCAGCACTTGAATTCCTTAACACCGAACCCACTATTGTCTATTTTTCTCCCCTATATGATTCCATGGTTTGGAATTTGTACCATTTACATAGTAAATTGGCCAACTATAAATTTATTTTTTGGGCCTCGACAAGTTATATAGGTGAATATCGGTTATAACATTACTTGGTTCATGCACCTACATATACCATTAAAGATATCAAATTGAAGAATAAGGATCATATCAAAAAATTAACACATACTTGTAAGCAAAAATACATGATGTACATAAGATTTGAACCATGATGGAAATCAAATAAGGCAATCGTCACCATATAATTATTCAAAACATCTGTAAACATCAGAACAATAGGTGAGAATTGAGACACATTTTGAAAGATTGCACCTCATCACAATTTATCTATGTGCAAATGTGCCACATCTGATTTATCTCCTAAGATCCATCGTTCTTCACATTTGCTAACGTAAAGCAGGGTTATTGAATACGGACAGGGTTGGCTCAGTTGAGCTTTCCCCATCATCTCTGATTAACCCGTTCTCTTGATTGAACATAAGGTTCAAAATAGTAGATCAAAAATTGGATGTCTCATTTGAGATGTATTCCTGACATATGGATCCTCAACTTGAGCTATATTTTTCAAAGTTCTTTTGAACCATCCTATTTCTCGCTCAAACAAATACATCCACCTATATTCCTGGTTCCCACGACACGTGCTTATATGCTAAGTGTATAGGCAAGTTCATGGAATATAAAGAAACTCAGGGGAAATATTCTCTCTAATTTGCACAAAATCACATGGATATTTTTCTCCATCACTAACAGATCATCAACTATAAGAATGGGTTAACAGGGTCTCTAAAGTATTCACTTAGGCTCTATCAATGGCTTCCAAACATGGTCAAGTAGTTCCCTAAATGCAATAGGGAGAAAACGGTTCATGAATACATGACAATCATGACTTTTCACCCAAAAAAACCTTCCTTGTTGAACATTCACACAACAACCCAAGTTTGAAGCATAACCATCAGGTATTTCAAATCCTCCACCCATACACATATCTTGTCTTTGTAGTAAGCTTAGGATATAACTTGCCTTTGGCTTTTACCATCAACCATCTAAGAGTTGTTGTAACCTCAATTCAAGATGCCTACAATACTCTTCCAAATCTTGCCTTGCCTTGACATTATCTTTAGTTTGATTAGTGTCTACATGCATGACATCTAACAATGGCAAACTAAGTTATGTTCCAATATGGAGGTTCCCAAAATATACTTTGTTTAGTCTAATTATGTGTCACCCTATAGGTAGAAAGCGCACAAGAAGGGGGGTTGAATCGTGCTTTGCCTTTTCTTCCCTTTTCTTTATGAAAAAGCTTAACAAAACACTATCAAGTGTAGAACTTGAAGTGCAACGAAGCGGTGTTCACGATGTTAGAAAGTAACTTTCTAAACTAAGAAAAATAAATAAAAATTTGTTTTCATACAACAACATAGTACAGACAGCACTACAGAAAATAAAAGAGAGATAAGGGAAGAAATACTTCAGATGTATTTGTATATTGGTTTAACAACCTGTCTACATCCAATTCTCAACCACTATTGAGTTCCACTAAACCTTTCTACACTCGAGAAGTTGGATATTCTTTATAGTAGCCTCCTTAAGCTCTAGTGACAGATAGCACATTCCTATAGCACAAGCTGAGATAGTCTTTAACCGCCTCCCAAGATAAACTGGTAACCGTAGATCACACAACTATCACGTTACAAGTAGTCTTTAACTAGCCTCTCCAAGCTAACACACAGCAATCACTAATGGATTGGGGTTACAAAGGTTTATGTTTGGGTTTATCACTAGACACTAAACAACACTCAAGTTTTGTAAGATATATAATGACAAACCTAGGAACTTGAATGACTTCTTTCTATGAATCTTCCTAAGAAGAACGTATGATCTACTAAGAACGTAGAAAGAAGATTTTTGCAAACAAGAAACTGTTATAAGAAGTAATGAACTACAAAGAATAAGGAGGATTTCTTTAAGCGTTTTAGCATCTAACAAAAGTTTCTTTTCGTTGATAGTATAGTATCTCTATTTATAGATGATCTGCATTTATGATCATTGCCTTTGATCCATCCAAAAGACACATGTTGATCTTCTTTTTGTGTAACTTGGTGCCTCTCAGAGCAATTCCAGGCCGTTGTGAGATAAAGGTTTCTGATGTCACCTTTAAGAAACTACTTTTACTTTCTTAATGAGGTTCTGAACTTTTATGTAGAAGCTGGGGTAGTTGACCATGTTGGCAGAAGAATGTCACTTCAATTTATGATTGGATTTGACTTGAAATTTGAATTTCAAAATTCCCTCCATTTCCTATTGAAGTGCACTGTTTCAGTGAAATGTGTTTACTGAAGTATAGTATAGAGTTTTTGAATTTTCTTCGATCTTTCAGTCTTTCAATCAAAGTTTGTAGATGATGATATGATTACGATTATGATGATTGAAGGTTATAGAACACACTTGCTTTAGGGTTAAGTTGAAATCTTTACTTGAGACGTTCTTTCAAAAGTCACGTATACTTTTGAAGATCTAAATCTTGGTTTCTTGTACTTGAGAAATTTCTTCAATACGTTGAGCATATGTTTGTTCATTCCACGATATATTTTTCACTTTCATTAAGTTTCAGAATATCTTCGGAACGATTAAACATGTTTACACATGATGTGAAAATATTTTCGCTTTTAGAACCATGTTATGCTAATGTAATGTCACAATTGGGTAGAAGGGAAGGGAGAAGAAATAGTTGTTTGAAATTGGAGTCAACCAAGTTTATTAAAATTGGGGAAAACATGGAAAAAACCCATTTTATTTTAAAAGAAATGATATTTGAAACCAGATTAGTTTGGGAATTGATTATGTATAGGAAGATTGGGGTTTAATCCTTCGACACCCCTAATCAGGGTCTTGGGCAGTTTTTAATAATTGATTTGTGAAAATTATAATAACCTTTCAAAATATTTATTTACATTTTATTACAAGAAAATAACGGGAAATTTTTATTAAAAGAACTATCATTCTGAGCACTAATGTAAGGCTCAAGTGTTCACAATGAGTTAACAAGCCATAAGGCTAAATTAACATTTTTATTCAAAATGCAATATTTCACAAATAAGTAACAAACTTAAATTAAATACATGAAAATAAAAATTTCTCATGAATCATAAATATTTACAAATAAGATATAAAACAATTTATTTTGATATTTTTTATGAAAGGAAAATAAAATATAAAAAAAAAATTTTTTCTTAAGAAATTTGGAACCTAAGAGTCAAGGCTAAGACATCCAAATACAAGTTAATAACCGTCACGGTTAAATTAACATTTGAAATAAAATATTCCTCAAATAAATGAACATTTAAATTAAATAAAATGTCTCCTAAACAAATTATTTACAAGTAAGGCAAAAATTAAAATTTAATTTAATTAACAAGGATCGAAATGGCCTACTCACATATCCTCCAAGTGTAATGAGGAACTGGAAAGTTAGATAACCTCTAAAAATGATTATGTGTTGATGAATTTTAATTAAGAAAGGAAAATAAAATAGTGTTGATTGATTTTAATTTTTGAAAGAGGATTTTTGAATGACAAAGCTAATTCATATACACACAACAAACACATAATTAATTTAAATAAAATATACAAGACATACAAAATAATTAAACTAAAAACGAGATTCCTAATTACTATTTTTATTTTATTTTTATTTTTTATTTTATTTTTTTAAAAGCTTTTTAACACAAGATTCATCACATATAATTAGATCATTTCCTAAACCAATTTATTTAATCCCCTCAAATAATTTAAAATAAATACTAAGAAAACATCTCGTAAACTCTTTTCTTTTAGTAAATCAAAATACCCAAATATTTATTTTGAGTCAAACTAAATAAAACCCTTTTATTTTTAGTTCATTTTAAACCACAATAACTCAAATCTTAATCAAACAAACCCCAAAATAAATAATAATCATGCAAATAAAACCCAAATGAACAAAACCATTTTCTAATCCAATAAAATAAAAACAAATCAAACCATAATAACAATAATAATAATATTAAAATAAAAGACTCTCTAATTAGCACCATCACACCACACACAGTCACTCCCACATACACTAACATTGCTTTTTCTCTCTTCTACACACGCGGACCACACACACACACATGCTCCCCACACACGTTCAGCACATCACACACACATTCATTTCTCTCGGTCACTCATACACACAACCACTCATGAATAGAGAATGAGAGAACAAAGAGAGCGAGAAAATTGAGAATAAAGGCACACACATGCATCCACACATACAATTATACATAGATACTAAAAAAAACTCTCTCTCACTCTTTCACCCGCGTTCCCTGATCTTTCCCTCTCTGACACATGCACACAAAAGGAGAAGCGGTCAGCGGGAAAGGAATGGCCCACGGTTGCGGAAGGAGGTTGACGGGGAACTCTATGGCGGCGGTGGGTAGATCTGTGGTAGTGTGAGGTCGTGATAGAGGATGGAAGGTTGGGGAGCAGTGAAGGAAGTCGAAAAGTGGAGGGCCGAGCGGTGTGGTGTGCGTGGCTGCGGAGGCGGAGATCGGGAACGGTGGTGGTGAGGGTGGTTCAAACTCGGCATGTGGCCACGGAGGGCTCAGCGATTCGATTGCAAATGGGTCAGCGGAGAAAAGGAGGATGAGGACAAGTGGTTCGCGGCGGTATGGGGTGGACGGTGAGATCCTGGGAACACGGGCGGAGTGTGATGGGCGTGAAGGGGGATGATGATGATAGTGTTTTAGGGAGGCCGCGGTTGGTGGCGGGGGAAGACAGCGGCCTCTTCCCTTTTCTTTTTAGTTCTTTTTTTAAAAAAAAATTTGATGAAGATGATATTGTTATTGCTTCTGGCTATACCTTGTTATTTCCTCTTTGTTATTGCTGGATTGTCTTGCTAGATTGTTAATGGTTTCTTGCAGGTTTCCTTTGAATGATGGATGATTTGTGTATTAGAAAATTTTTATTTTTTTTTCTTGCTGATGGTTGTAAAAATTTATGGCAGTGATAGTGGTTGTTCTGTGTTTAGGGTGATAATGTTAAGCTGGTGGTTCAACGGCGTGATGATGAATGCGGATAATAATGGATGAGCTCCTCCCTTATCATGGATGGCCCTGGGTGTATATCCTGAAAGGAGGGCTAAGGTTACGGTTCTCTCTTGGTGTGTGCACCCTTCCAGCTCATTCACCGAAAGAAGATTGACATCTTGCACCAAGTGGGGAGGAACACGATCACGGTGTTCACCACCCTCTTCCTTCATCTCACTTCACGTGCAGGGAACATGGACAAGGTAGCTCGTGATACTTTTTTTGTCTAGAGATGTCAAAACGGTCAGACCGATCAGGTTGGTCCGCCAAACCAGCCATTTTTAGCGGGCTAGGTTGAAGTTTTGAGCTCCAAAAAATTTGAACCCTGCCTAACACTGCCCGGCTTAACCGCGGCTTAGGGTGGGGCGGGTTTAGCGGGCCAGACTTTTGTATTTTTTAAAACAAATTCATAATTTATTGGTAAAAAAGTAAGAAACATATGACAAAAAAAAAAGTAAGAAATATATACACTTACCAATACGGTATCATTGTATAGTTAATATTATTCACTTAAGTTAAAACTTAAAAATAAAACAGTGTCATAACTCACAAATAATACAATTAACAATAATATTTTTTAGTCAAAGTTAATGTATAATTGTTATGAACCTTGAAAAATTGGGTATACATATATAAAAAATATTTTTTAAAATATTTTTTTTAAAAAATTCATCAAAATATTAAAAAAAAATTTGAATTTTTTTTTTATTTTTTGACAACCGCTACCACATGATAATAGCTGGAGCTATTTTCAGCCCATTTTATTTTGGCGGGCCACAGGCCCATTTTTGGTGGGCTTTTGGCGGGGCGGCCTAAATGGGCGGGTCGACCCGTTTTAACATCTCTACTTTGTCTTCTTTTTGTTCTTTTATTATTGTTATTTGTAAACAAATGGATAGGACAGAACTAAAATTGGTGGTTATTTTTTTTTTTTTAATGTTTGAATCTGAACTCATGGATGAGCAAATTGTGGGCTTTAAAAAAAGGAAATGAAATAAAATGGGCTGGACAATTTTTGTTTTGATTAGGCTGAAAATGTAAATGGGCTAAAAAGGATTTTTTGTTTTGTTTAAAAGAAGATAAATAAATGAATAAAGGAAAACTATAAAGGAAATACAAAGTATGCAAAATTTTTGGGTTTTAATTTTCCAAGGAACAAAAGTGAGGTGTTCATAGTTGCCCCTCGTTGCTCATTTCTTATAAGAGAATACAAAAAACATAAGTTTTGTATATTGTCTTTCATAAGAAATGAGTAAAGACATGAACATTGATTCTATTCGGCATTGCATGAAATTGAGAATGCAAGTAAAATCAAATTCAAACAGCAAAAGAGGCTAAACATTCATGAAAGTTACATGCAATGCAAGTTAGAAATCAATGAAATCAAAAGTGTTTGAGTCATGTGAGAAAGAAAAGAAGCTAAATAATTTGAAATGAGTATATGAGTGATAAGAAATGTAAAAGCTCACGAACAACTGGATATGGATTCACAAATAGCAAAAAATGTAAAAGCCGACTGATAGGAAATTAAAAATCTTGCGACCAACTGGATATGGGTCAATAAGTGAAAGGAAAATAAGAAATCTGGTGGCAGGAAATTAAAAATCTTGCAACCAATTGGATTCAAGTAGACAAGCGATAAGAAAATTAAAAATCTTTGCGAATCGCTGGATACGGGTCAACAAGTGACAGGAAATTAAAAGTCTTGTGACTAACTGGATACAAGTCAACAAGCGATACGGGTCAATAAGCGACAGGAAAATAAAAGTCTTGTGACCAACTGAATACGGGTCAACAAGTGACATGAAATTAAAAGTCTTGCAAACCAACTGGATACGGGTCAACAAGCGACAAGAAAATAAAAGTCTTGCGACTAACTAGATAGGGTCAACAAGTGACAGGAAATTAAAAGTCTTGCAACCAACTGGATACGAGTCATCAAGAAATAGGAAATTAAAAATCTTGCGACCAACTAGATACAGGTCAACAAGCGATAAGAACTTAAAAATCAATAGCAATTCTGAGGTCGCTGAAATGTAAATTGGCAATCTAAGGCCGACAGGAAAATTAAAGTGGCAATTCTGAGGTCAATGAAATGTAAATTGGCAATGGTCGACATGAAAAGTAAATGGCAATGAGGCCAATGGAAAGTAAAGTGGCAATCTGAGGCCGATTGAAATGTAAATGGTGGCAATTCTGAGGCTGACATGAAAAGTAAATGGCAATTATGGGGCTGACTGAAAATATAAATAGTGGCAATTTGGAGGCGACAGGAAAATAAATGGTGGCAATCTGAGGCTGATACGAAATGTAAATAGTGGCAATTTGAGGCCAACTAGAAAGTAAATGATGGCAATCTAAGGCCGATGTGAAATGTAAATGGTGGCAATCTAGGCCAATTGGAAAGTAAATGGTGGCAATCTGAGTCGACATGAAAAGTAAATGGCAATTCTAGGCCGCTGAAATGTAAATGGTGGCAATCTGAGGCCAACAGGAAAAGTAAATGGTGGCAATCTGAGGTTGACATGAAATGTAAAATCCTGGTCTAGGCCGACAGGGAAATAAATGGTGGCAATCTAAGGCCAACTGGAAAGTAAATGGTGGCAATCTGAGGCCGACATGAAAAATAAATGGCAATCTGAGGTCGACTAAAAATGTAAAAGCCATCGAGGTGACGGAAACATGAAGCTGGCAAGGAGACGTTTTTTCTTTCTCTCTTTCTTTTTTTTTCAGGTTATATGCAAAAGTCATGAATTTATCATCCACTTTTAGTTTATTTTAGACACATTCTTGAAAAACTAACCATAAACAAATTGAGCAAACCTCGAGGAAGACTTTTAACCGATCAAACTCATAATTCTTGCATTCGACTTTTTGGCACAACTAAAACTTGCTTTTCTTTTGTAGCTTTGCTCATTTCCTTCCATTCTTCCTTCTTCTCCTTTAGGGTGATGATTCTTCTGCCAACCTTAGTTAAAGTTTCTAAATTCCATTAGTGTAATGCTAGTCATTGATGTATTGTTGTATATATTGTTAGATCATATAATTTAAGCTTAAATTTATCCTACTTGAGACATCATAAATAACCATGCATTCAAAGAGAAAGTGGAAGGATAAAATGAATGAACATTTTTATTGATTAGTGTATTGGATGACAAAATGTTTTTGAAAAAGACAACAACATAAAAGCGAAATGCAAAAATTGTGAAAGACACGAAATTTTGCCCAGTTTAGGTTCTTTGTAGCTCAACCAATTGATTTCTTGCAGCAAGTTGAACACTATATCCATGATCTCCAATGATATATCTTCAAACCCATTTTATCAAAATTGCCCCGGTTTTAGTCTTTAGTCTGCTTGATTTACTAAACAAATTCAACACAAAAAATTTGCCCTAGTGTAGGCCTAAAGATTATGCTTATCTTTTTTCTGCTCTAACTTTTGCCTAGGCCTGCTCTTTCGGAGTTTTCAACCTAACGAGCTTTTTCTTTTCTTCTTTTTTTTGTTTTGCCCTAATTTTTGCTTAGGCCACTCTTTCGAGTTTTCGACCTAATGGGATTTTTCAATATTCTTTTCAAGGATAAAACCTTTTGACTTGCATCACTGTTGATTGGCTTAGGCAATTCTTAGTTATCCATGTTTTGCAAAATCAATGCCCAACTGAGAATGCTTGATTGACATTGTAAGGACCTTCATAACTTGGAGCTTGCTTTCCTCGTGCGTTCTCTTGATTAAGGTGAATTTTCTTAGAACCAAACCTCCTGGATGAAAATCTCTAGGCGGACTTTCTTGTTAAAAGCCTTAGCCATTTTGCCTTAGTACAACTGGCCATGACAAATAGCTGTAAGCTTTTTCTCTTTGATCATGTTCAACTGCTCATATCGAGCCTTCACCTATTCAGACTCTTCCAAATCAGCCTCCATTAGAATCCTCAATGATGGGATTTCCACTTCTATAGGAAATACAGCTTCTGTTCCATATACCAACGAGAAGGAGTTGTTCCTGTGCTTGATTGTACATTGGTACGGTATGCATGTAAAGCATATGGTAGCATCTCATGCCGGTCTTTGTAATTCACCACCATTTTAGCGATGATTTTATTGATATTCATATTGGTAGCTTCAACCGCACTAGTGTATACACATCCTAACCTTCCCATCCTTTTTAGGCACAGGCACAATGTTGGCTAGCCAATTACAAGCCCAACGTCTAGCTGTATAGTTACTTCCTCTTTAGTGACATGTCGGTCGCATTCTTCTCAATTTTTGCTTTTTTTGGTTCAGCTTCTGGATACAAAGGGATTTTGTGTGAAGCAATCTCTAATCCAATCCTGGCATATCACGGTAGGACCATGCAAAGACATCCAGGTATTCTTCCAACAATGCAATCATTTCTCTTTCATTTAGGATTTTCACTATTTTTAGCTCCTTCTTCTCTTCTTCAATGCCCATGTTAATCACTTCAATTACCTCGTTGTCTAGGCCAAACCCTTGTTCTGAGCATCCTAATAGATTTGAAAATTGCTCCACAGTTTCTTCATTATCCTTAGGTTCATGGTTATCATAATCAAGTGAGTAAAAGAATCAATTGATAAGCATCCAAAGTCTTTTTCATATGGCAAAATTTTCATACCCTTTAGGTCCCTAGAAAGGATTTGTGGTGGATTAGAATGCTAAAATAAATGGTGGATCATACAATATAAATGGCATGGAAAATACACAAATTAACGAGCTGAAATTGTAAAGGAAAGAAATGAGAGAAAAAAGAAAGCAAAGAAAGGAAATAGAAACAAGGAAAAATGAAAGTGTAACACCCATCCTACCATAGTGCTATGCTCGAGTCATAATATCATAGTAAGTAGTAGTTACCTAAATTTTTTTTTCTTTTAACTATTTGAGTTACATATGTATGAGTTGTAATAAGTAGGAGCCTTGTACTAAAAGCTATACAAATTTTCTCACATTTCGTCATCCTTTCAGCATATTAATCAATGTCCAGCAATAGCAGAAAACATAGTGTGCATTCCACAAAGTTGGTCACACGATAATATACATCTTATATCACATCCATAGTAAGTTAAGTTGTATAGTTATACTATATATGTAACACCCTAACTCTTAACCTCATACGCTAAAGTCGCATTTCGGTTAGTTATTAGTTGTTACGCCTTTGTTTAGATCTTGACTTACTTTTCTTTAAAATACGAGTAAGGAAAATATGACTAAATTTTTCTTTTTGAACTTAAGACTTAAAATACGAGCCGACTTGTGTATGATACCGACCATTAAACGTAAAACACAACAACCAGATATGCGTCATCATACCATCAGGAATGAACCATAGAATAATCACAACATAAATTATAGTAGTATATCATAATCATAACATAACAACGATGTCCTCATAAATATAAGGACACTTAGGGGTATCAAATACGAAACGCTTAACTAACGTAAAACAGAATATTAGCGACACTAGACTAGTCTTCATGCTTCCGCTACGCCCTCTGATCTGACTAGATGACATGATTCCTATGTCTACGCCTCAAGAAAGATCACGAACATCCGCATCACTCCCGTCTGAGATGACACGGGAGGGAAAACAAAAGGGTGAGAATACTTATATAAGATTCTCGTAGGGCTCCTCGATTTAATACAAGTGTCATCGTCGCGCCAGCCACTTCGGGTTTCATTATGAAAGAGATGTAAATGCATAGGTTCAGTTTTATTTTCTTAAATCTTATTATCTAAAGTGGGTTTCTTTTAGCATGAGTCTTAATGGTATGAATGCAGCAAATATTTTATGTTTGCTTGGTAATGACGGTTCACATACTCAACATATACCACTTAATCATAAGCACCAAAGAAAGAACCACAAAACATATGCATATGTGTCTTTTACTTTATCATAATTGAACTCCTGAGTTCCTTCTTAACTTTTTCCATTTTTCAACTTTTCCACCCTCATCGTAGCCACCAAAAATCCATCCAACATACCGCCCAACGATTTTCACATAGCCACCAAAACTCCAAATACACTCATCGTCTAGGAATGAGCTCATCCTAACTAGCCGTCGCTAGATTCATACGGGAAAAAATAGAAGGGGAATCACATCTCTTTTTGGATCACCCCGTACAACCCTTCACTCGGGAAGTCATAATGGGATTATTTCCTCATTACCATATCTCTTTCTTGGATCACCCGTACAACCCTTAACTCGGGAAGTCATAATGGGATCATTTCCACTTTATCATATCTTGTATGGATGCAACATGAGCATACAACCATAGAACATCATATAACATATCCTCTATTCATGTCTCATATTCTCATGCATTTTAAACATATCATACCACATCATCATAGCAATATGCCACACATCCATACATTCTCATACTCATAGAATTTAAAACATTTACATTCATCAAGTATACCCACTTGGTCTCATTCTCACATCACACCTCCTATCTCATGGTGTCTTATGCTTTGGCCCTTACGAGTGTTAAACTTATGTTCTAATTATCCTAATTTCCATTATAGATCATTATCACACCTAAGGGATCATCACCTAGAATTCTCTCTAATATTCAAGCCTACTAACATATCCAAATGGCATTGCATCACTTAGGCAGGAAATCATCATATGCTTACGGGTCCTAGAATCTCCATTTTTGACCTTTTATAAGTTCCGTCTTCACCTAAGGCTCTATAATTGATTCCTAAACCATATATGAGGGATTCCTACATGTATCCACTAATTATAAACCATTTTTCTTAAGTCCAATTATGCTGGAATAGAATTTACATTTTGTGCATCTAAGTGTTCTAGAATTCTCAATTTAAGTCCTTTCTAGTTACTTATTCTTTCTAACTTCTCTAAATCGTTCCTTGCTTCACTCAAACATAATTTTACACATTTTAACACCATGAAATAGAATTTATACAGTGGCCAATTGAACAATGCAGAACCAATACATAAGCATCATATAATCACATAATCTCATGATTTAAAAGCATATAAGTTGCTAGTTTCTCTTGGAATTAATTTAGGAACTCAAAACTCTTTTAGAAACCAATTTATTTCATTGAAAACACATAAATGTGTGCTAGATCAGTAGCTAAATTATTTAGCTCAAGAAATAGATTTAAAACATAAAACTTTGTTCATGGTGTTCTTTAAATACACCTAAGCTTAGAAAAATTCTAAGATTTAGACTATGGGCACTTATGATTAAATGAACTCATCTCAAGTCCATCATCATCATCACAAGGCCGAAATGACATTCTTGAAATGTGTCCATTTTCTAAAACTTTATATAAGATACTTGGGCAAGTCTTTGAGCTCTAGGAGGTTTAAGTGATAACATAAACTTAAACATGATATGCACTTATTTTATTCTTCATTAGAAAGTAAAGTGAGAGCATAAAATAAATATGAGATGCAACCTTATTATTATCTTTAAAGATTAAGTGATGACTTGAAATATAAACATGAAATGCAAGCTTGGAATTTAAACATGATAATGCAAGTCCATTTAGTTATTCTTGAGAGTTTAGTGATGACATCAAAATAAACATGCTATGCAAGGCATAAACATAAACATGTGTGCAACTCATTTTATCTTAACTAGAGCTCTTACAAGACTTTAAAGGAACATCACAACCTCAACCCAATATGTATCTTAACAAACATAAAGTGAGCTTTAGAGTTCTTAACACCAA
>JAMLFY010000005.1:0-195206 GCA_030441495.1 Dalbergia oliveri | reverse complement strand
AAAATCCATTAGTAATATTTTAAAATTAATCGACAGGATCGCCTTGATTCAAGCCATCCACCATCTAGTGCCCATAAGGAGTTTACCATGATATCCACTCCTGGGCATGTGATGAAGTGGTTCCTGTAACACCCTAATAATTAACCCAATACACCTAGGTATATCTGATTAATTACTAGACTTTACTCTTTGCTTCAGTTCCTTAATCATGCTTTGAAAATACTTAGTGAAATTACGAGCCATTTTTTTAAACATAATTGAAAACGTGAGCCGCGCATAACGTGAACGAATAATCGATAAAGCGAAAAGACATATCATGAAGAACACATCATATTGGCTCCATCATATGACATCCATAATTACATTCACATAGATATTTTGCCTACCAACAGAGTTAAGCTAGGTGTAGGCAATCAAACAAAACATAAATAATATATGGATGGAAAAACATCCATTAATGGCACCTATTAATAACACTCCAAGAGATAGGAATAGATATCTTCACGCTAAGGTTTAGCAAATACGTTCCTCAAGGATAATAAGCGTTCACAGATCACGTGCATCTACCAGGTGAGACATCAACGGGAATCACGAACATCACCATTACTTTCTTGAAGACGAGATGGAAAGAAAGAAAGAGGGAATGAGAAACTTATAAAAGAATCTCAGTAGGGTACTCACCTCATATGCATTGTGTCATCATCGTCCCCAGGAACCTCGGGTTATTATGAAATAGTGAGCATGCTAAGATTGATTTATTAAGTTCAAAAATATACTTTAAACCGTTCATTTTAATCATGCGTCTTATAATGCATCATAAACTTAGCATGTCATGTTTATAATGAACTTTTCCTTTCATATATAATAACATAATTATGCATAAGACATCATATTCCTCATCATCATATCATAATACTATGCATAGAAGAATATCATATTTCTCATCATCATCTCATAAATACTATGCATAGAAGAACATCATATTCACATAATGCATTACTTAGTTTCTTAGGTGACTTAAAGTTACTTTCATCATCATTTTCCTGGGCCACCCTATACTCCACCCTTTTGGGAGTAATCTAGGTTATGAGCTCATACCTTACTAGTCGTCACTAGCATATACTTATCCCTTTTGATAAGTTAAAATCCGACTCTACCCTTTTGAGAGAACGGTTTAGGGGGCAAGAATCACCTTTTCACCACCTATAGTCTGATGGGTCCAAAGGATCATTTCCTCATAAGTTTAAGTCACCATTAAGTCTTTGCATGTTATATCATAATACAATTCTCAATTCATAATCATTCATAACATTTCTCGTTTATAGTCTTATTCTAGAATAATATATACCAACTTAATCATGCATTTGGAGATTCCAGGAAAGAGAGGTGGGTCACAAATGGACACGCTTAAATACCAAGTCTTTCCTAGCCAGAACCTTTCCAAATTACACTTTTAGTAATATACTTTCTTCCAAGCAACAAGGGTAAATTTTTAAATAACAAAGAATATTTCATTATTTCATGCATAAGCATTCTCATTGTTTGCAACAGCAACTATAACATGCAAGCCCGGAAATCATTCAATGACGTCAAATACTTAATAAGCATCAAATCACTACATAGACTTATCATTTAAAACATCAAAGAGGCATCATCATAAATCCTTATTGAAAAGTTGTCTTAAACAACCGAAACTCTAGAATCGGGCAACCTTAATTATTGAACTAATTAATTATGCATCTAAGGGATTTATTACCATCAATTATAAGCCTAAGAACATTATTAGACTATATGGGGCAGCATAGCAGTAAGTTGTTCTTAAGGTTTTAATGTGTAGAAGTTGCATTTTTAACCCTTTTTCGTTACCGCTTTCCTATGATGCTAAAATTAATTACTAAACCAATTATGAATCATTCTCCCTTATCTAAACATAATAAAATCTGGTTCTTAAGGCCACTAAAGGCTCTGGAAGAATGCATAAATTTCATTCTCTAAAGTTCTAGAAATCTTGCTTTTACGGTTTTCTAGGAAGCTAGTTTTATCTCTAACATGCATAGAATCATTCCTTTAGCAATAAACCATAATTATCACAACTTCAAACATATTAAACCATCATCATACAGTAGTACTAAACTCAGATTAGTGGCTGAATCATGAACCTCACATAATTGCTTAAAATCACATTTTTAAGTACAAGTAAGATACTAGTTTCCCGTAAAATCTTTGCAAGGCCTTAAAACTCTTTTAAAAACTAATTCTTTTTGTTACTCTTGAAAGAAATTTTAGAACTAAATCAGTAGCTTGTTTAAAATCACTTTAGGCCTACCTTAATCATGAGGCCGATTTATACATTGAAAGAATCTTCATGATTAAAATTTTCACTTAAGATAAAAGGAGCAAGTCTTGAGCTTTAGAGATTTAGGTGATAACTAGAATCATAAACATGCTATGCAACCTCATTTTAATCTTGTCTTTATAAGGTGATAACTTGGAATTATAAACATGATATGCAAGAAACTGAAGACGTAGTTGCATGGACAAGTGGAGGGAGAAGAGAATCTAAGAAGGAAGGCGGTAGTCGCACTGGACCGGTGAAGGGAGAAGAGAATTCTTATTACATCTTATTAAGCTCCAAACTCAAGACTTCTTAAAGAATAATTCTTTGACTCCAATAATCTTAAGGAAGCTTTAGAGTTTTTATTACCATGGTTCCAACTTTGCTTGTGATACTTGGGCAAGTCTTTGAGCTCTAGGATCTTTAGGTGATGACATAAAATAAACATGTCATGCGTTGATTCTTTTAGCCATTATAAAATAAAGTGAGAGCATAAAATAAATATGAGATGCAACCTCTTTATTATCTTTGAGATTAAGTGACAACTTGAAACATAAACATGAAATGCAAGCTTGGAAATTTAAACATGAATATGCAAGTTCATTTATTCATTCTTGAGAATTTAGTGATGACATAGAAAGTAAACATGGTTATGCAAGGCATAAACTTAAACATGGATGCAAGTTCATTTTATTTCTTTACTAGAGCTCCTCCAAGACTTTAGAGAAATATAAATTCAACCCAATATATCTTAGCAAGACAAAGTGAAAAATACATCTTTCAAGTTCTAAACTCAAGATCTTTATTTTTACATCATAAAACATATTCTTTAAAGTTTTGCATCAAGTGGAATTTTCAAGCTTTAGAGGCCTAACTTGTGATGGATTTACAACCAACACTCAAGGTCCTCATCATCAAGCTATCATCATATTCCCATATAGGCCTTATGGCCAAAATGTTAAAGGAAAAGAAAGAAGAAAACCGAATGGAAAAAGCTAGAGAAAGTCCATGAAATCATCATTTTGAACCAAGAACAACACTTAGCAAAGCATAGAAATAAACTTAAAAACAACTCCCTACCTAATTTGATTTGAAGGAAAGGAAGAGAACTTGGTTTCCTTGAGTGAAATGAAAGAAAATCTCTTGAAAATTGAAGAAGAATTTCAGCCAAGAGGAGGAAGAAAGAAAGCTTTTGGTGCTTCTAAAAACTAGAATTGTGTAAGTTATGAGCAAGGCTTCTAAGACTCCTTAAGCATGCCTATTTATAGAGATTTTGAAGCTCATAAATGGACAAAGGAGGAGGAAATCTGACCAATTTTAGGGAGAACAAGGAAGGAAAATCATTTTGTTTGGTGGCTTAAAACATGGAATCATGTTTCATGGTTTTTTTATTTTGTTTTTGTGCATTATTTGACAAATTTTCTGATGCATTATGGCTCCATAATTTCAGCATTACAGCCCATGGAAGAGAAATTTGTGTGTTCCATGTATTATTTAGGTGTAGGCAAGGTATCTTTGCAAATTAGAGAATTTACAATTAAGGGCTTAGGTGAATTAGTAAGCAATTTGAGTGTTTTTAAGCAATTTTAGGTTCTAATCAATCTAAATAAATAATTTTGACTCTAGATTAATAATTAGAATTTAATAACCTTTAATTTGAGCCTAATATTGCTTAGGTTTCGCTATACGAATCAAAAATCTCAAAATTTGCAAAACTCACAAAAACAGGGACAAAATGGTAATTTTACTTAAAAATTGCCGAGACCCCGAGCTTAACCAATGGTTAATCATAGCTTAAAAACACCTTTTAAAACATTTTAGTGAGGTTCGGTCTAATCGGCACAAATTGGAGTTAAAACGGCCGGGGCGTTTTGGTCATTTCGCGCGTCGAAGCTCAAAATTAGGATTCTTCTCCTCTATTAACACACATAACACAAACAATCCCTTATTATCATCAAAACATCCCCTTGAGGATGGGTGGGGCCCACGATCCTCATTTTCTGAGTAAAATAACCTCAGGGCATTTTGGTCATTTTACACGTACAGAAATCGGGTTTGCAACTCTCACACGAATTGCTCCTAACCTTTCTTCTAATGTTATATTCCTTTATTGAGGATTGTTTGGTCTCAATTATATAAAAATTACCTAGGTAATTCGGTAATTTCTAAACGACAGTAAAAATCGGGGTGTTACAATGCCTTCACCTCCACCAATCAAGAGCTGTCCCCACCCTCACAATAATTTGGGGTGCCGAAGCGGCGGGTTGGACTAGCAGGCTCAAGAATAGAACATAGGTCCAACATGAAAAATGGATTGACTTATGGGTTCGGTAGAGGGTAAGTAATTAATTTTTCAATTTGTGAATCGTGTTGCAATAATTTGAACAATTTCTTGATTTCCCATAACATTTTTTGTACCTTTTTCTATCCAGTTGGCATTTCTTGCCATCCTGGCCATGCACTAAGTAAACAATATATCAAGAAATTGTATGACGGCCAATTAGTCCTTTGTAGAGCTCGTGAAGATGATGAGCAACACTGAATTTCTTGAGTGGAAGGTAAAATAAAATAATTATCATGAAAATGTTTGATTCACTTCAGAAACTACTTTCAAGTACCCTTTTCATGTGTAAGGCCACTTCGCTCTTCAAATCCTGGTAGCTCACAAGCTACAAGACATGTACATCGACATTTGGAATGGCAGGATGAGACGCCTAGGTGGATGACTTGGCCAACCTGGACACTTTGTGACAATACTAGAAGTAAGAAATTCAAAGAGAAGTCTTTGAAGGCTGAGGCGAGCAAGCATCGCAAAAGGGTGGCTCTCTCATTATGGTGGTTAATCCTATTGATTCTACGCATTGTTGGATAGTCTATTCATTATTTTAAACATTTTTTAATTCCTCTTATTAAATTTATATTTTTACTTATTAATGTTTTATATGTTTCACTCGAAATGCAAGCCATGAGTGATCACACCAATAAGTGAGTTGTTCAGGAAACTCACATGTACAAGACAGAGAGACATAGGTCGATCCTCGCTAAGAGAATGTTTGCTCAGAGAAGACATGTGTTAATCCTCACTGTAGATTCTTCTTATTATTTCATATATTTGATAGAGGTATAATAAATTTTATTTTGTTATAGCATGCCTATGAGCGAGTGGTATCAGAGGCCATGACCCAGTGGAAGTAAAGGATCGCAAGCTGGTGAGGACTGCCCAATGATGAGGACTAGTTGTGGCAAGAGTGTAATACCCTAGATTTTCAAAAAAATAAATATAAGGTCAGAAAATTTTTCGAACCAGGGAAAGGTAGGGTCCTTAGGCCATTTGACCTGAATTTCGCTAAATCGGACCCTACATGCCCTTGGAGGGCTATATATTAGAGCCATTTTCTTGGGACCAAAAGTCCCGGATTATTCCCTAGAGAAAAATGAGTTGAAGAGAGATTTTAACGATTTGCGAACCCGATCTTCATTTTTAGCTTGCAAGTTTATAAAATCGTAAGATTTTCCGATTGAACTAAAACCCAAAAATGAATTTTATTGGTTAGGATTTTGATCTTTCTAATATTTTATTTGAATCCAAATAGGGGGTATTTCCCTATTTACATTTATGTTTTAAAGTTAATGTTTTAAACCCTAAACCCTAAACCCAAAACCCAAAACAAATGATTAACTTAAAATTAAGAAATGTAAATGAGTGAGTGGTGGAATAGTACGTCCAATACATCCAAGCATTGGAGCATCTGAAGCTTTGGAGCCGCGGCGGTCATGTGACTGCCGGCGGTGAGCGAGAGAGTGAATTCGATGTTTGGAGCTTCTGGAAACCGCAGGGCGGTCAAAGGGCCAGGCGGTGGGCAAGAGCAGTCATGAATCCTGAAGGTTCTGGAGAGCCTCTCTGAGACCGCCTAGGCGGTCATATGACCGCCAGGCGATCAACGCGAACATGAAACCCGTTTCGGATCAGACCACTCAAACACGATTCTCTCCTCTCCCTCACCCAAAAGTCAGGTTAGCTAACCCATTTCACCCTTCAAACTCCATTTCTTCCATTTCTTCAAGTTTAATTACGAATCTCTCATCCCTAAAGCTTAAAGGTACGTTGTTCTCTGATTATTCTGCTTCTTTTCTTCAAGTTCTTTGGAGTTAGGGGTGGTTCCCATGCTTCTCAAGGGAGAGAAGCTTTCCACCTTGCTAACGGGATTCTTGTGGTTTTAGAGGTTAACCTAGAGTTCTCCTGCTTCCATGACAGATATTGTTGTCATTTCTTGTCCAGGAGTTCTATTGGGGTGATTCCTTCTTGTTCAACCCTCAGGTGAGTGGGTTCGCATCTGTAGCCTCTATGTTGTTCATTATACTTATTTTCATGAAAACTATGATTTAATGCTTGATTTAGAGAATTCCTACTAAAAGATTTGAGATTTCTCCTGGGTTATGTGTTTTGAATTGCAAGTTTTATAGCATGAAATGTAGTTTTAGACAAAACTCATGGGACCATGCTTGTTACAATGGTTTTATATAGAATTGATGATATATGATTCTATTAGAGCATATTATGGATGTTTTCCTCAATTTCTGAAACTGATTTAATGTTTATGCTATGATTTTATACCCAATACGAGGTTTAGAAAAAATGACTGAAATTATGGATTAGATGCTATGATTTTAGAATATGATATTGAGTCTTCCTAATTTATGGTTGGAACTATGTTTAACAAGTTAATAGTTGATTTAAAGAGTTTTGATGATTGAATGATATTTTGATAATCAATAAAAGAGTTTTAGAGCGTGAGTTTCAACGAGATTAAGAACGTTGGCGCTACATACTCTGTGGAGGTTTGGAATCCCAATGTCCACAAAGGGTGATTCCTTGGGCATGGTTCCACAACATAGTTATGCTAAGGTTAGACTTTAGAATGGAATGATTAAAGTTTTAGAATATAACAAGTTTATTGTTAATAAGAAATTATATAGATATTAGACATAAAAGGATTTTAGAGCACAAAAATATTTAGATGACTCAGAGGCAAGTTGGCGGATACATATTCGGTGGACTTGAAATCACTGAGTATGGTTTCATAGTCCAGGTTATGCTAAGGTAAAGCTGTTAGAGTTATAGAGATTTAGAGCTTCAGAGAATAAAATGGTTTTAAGAAGTTTTAGGTTAATTTTCAGAAGCTATAGAGAAGAGGCTGTGTGTTAACGCAGTGAATCCGTTAACCTCTTACCAAGTATGCACTGGCAGAATTTCAAAGGGACCTAGTAGGTACCCATTATTGTCACACTGGGGACGGCGATACGTAACGCAGATGTGACCAGAGATTTAAGAGAATTGATTAACACTGGGGACGGCGTACGTAACGTCCAGATGTGTCCAGAAACTTCTGTTTCTCTAAGAGCTATGTTATTATGAGTTTAATTTATACAGGGTACGAAAGTTAGTTAATGAAATGGCTTTTGAATTAATAAAGTAGTCATTAGAAAGTATGAAAGAGTTTATGGTTTTAGGTTTATATGATTGTAGGCAAGAAAATGAATTAAAGGAATTGCTTTTATCGATTTCATGAAAGGACGGTTTGAAAATATATTTATATAGAGACATGTAGTTGCATAAGATTTACATGTACTTTTAATATTATTATGATTTGTTTTATTTATTACTCCTTGATGTCCCTTGAAGATTTAAGGTGAGGGCTACTCATGAGTTTTGGTATCAAACTCACCCCTCTCATTTCTTTCATTTTTACAGATAAGAACCATGGCAGCCAATCCTACATATCCACGGTAAAGTGTCAATGGTAGGCTTCACAGAGTGAAGCGTTTCAATTCTGTCTAAGTGCTCAGGTCCAGTGGCGGGGTTCAGGACCTAGGGTATGGGTTGTTGCATTTAGCATATCATGATAAACTTTAAAGTGTTTTTCAATGTTATTTCGGTGATATGAACGATTTTGTATTATCCAGACATTGTGAGGTTTCAAACATGATTATTTTGTTTTCGAATAAACAATATGTTTAGAGAAAGTGACAATTGTGCTTTAAATAGACTTTGATGAATAGAGCATGCATATAGAAGGGTCCAGAGGCTCACGTGAGAGTGAGATTTCTCACGTGGGTCAGGTGCTGCTAAGGTCGGGTCGTGACAAAGGGTAGTCCGTGGTCCTTACAAGAACATTTACAACATGGGGTCATTTGATGCGAGTAGTTTGTCCTCTTCCTTTGTCATCGGGCATTACAGGCATGGCTCCACTCCTCGATGATGAAGCTGTCTACGAGTAGGTTCACTTGCTCACGAAACTTCATCATATGCAAGAGAAGGATGCGGAGACTAAGTGCCAATTGCAAGAGATGGAAAAGAAGATGGACGACAAGGAAAAGGCCATGGAGACGAGATTAAGAAAGGAGATGAAGAAGGAGATGATGTTTTTGTGGAAGAAGATACAAGGGACTCTTCCATACCTCCAACACCAATGATGATGATGGTGGTGGTGGTGGTGGTGGTGATGGTGATGCCTCGATGATGATGATGTTGTTAACTTCTCCTGATTTGAGTTACTATTTTTTCTTTATTTGTTATATGTTGACTTTTTAATATTTATATTTGTAGACTTTATTACATTTGTATTTATTTTACATTTTGAATTTAAATTCTTTACATTTATTATTTATTAAGTACATTTTTTCATTATTAAATATATATATATATATATATTTATAATTAGCATTAAACAAAAATTAAGCTCTTAAATAATCAGGTAACATACAAATTGATGTATATTTATTTAAAAAAATTAATTACTAATGGATTTTTTCATGGTAAAACTAAAAAATTAAAAAATAAAAGATTTAAATATTTAAATCCTGATGGCTTTTTTTGTCAGTAACATTAAGAATAAAAAATAAAAAATTAAAATATTTAAAATTATTGATGGATTTTTCCATCAGCAAAATAAAATAGAAAAATTTTCAAATTTAAAAAATTTAATAATGATCCATTAGTAAAATTAAAAAAATAAAAATAAAAATTACGAAGTCGGTCAGGTGATCCTGACAAATTTTTGCAGCTCATTACCGATAGACTTTTTTGAAAAGTTTCGTCTGTAACGTTTTTGATGGATTTTTTTTGTCGATAATACTTTTCGACGACATTATTTTCAGTTGCCAAAATCCGTCAACAACAAATTTTTCCGTCAATAAACTAAAAATTCTGTTGGTACCAGCAATTTTTCTGGTAGTATAAGTAAATAACACATAACCAGCAAAGCTCTTCAACCCATTAACAAGGATACTAATCGGAGAGTAAGGGTACCGGTACCAAAAAATAAATATAGGGTAAGGGAGAAATTCCCTTGCACATTATATGTATTGTGACATTGGTTGCTTGTTCAAAAACATTTTTTTTCCTTTTTCTTTATTTCAATAATTCAACGTTTTCTAAATATAGACTGCTGGATTTTGAAGTTGAATAACATTCCCGCTGGAATCGCACGCAATCCCTAATCTTTCCATCAGCTGTCTTTCCGTTGAATTCCTCTGTATGGTTCACAAACTTGCTTAACACAACTCACACATCCGAATACATTCACATCAGCCACATTCTGCGTGCTCCATATAACAACCGATCTTCTCGAAGCCACAACCATAAGGGAATTATTCTTACAGGATCATCAATCTACGCTCCTGCAAGGTCGCAAACGCAGCCCTATAATTAAAGACATCTCAAATAACAGACAAGGCAAGATTGAAAACAGGCAACTGGCATCCATCCGGTTCTTTCCCGGTACCCGGTCACCTCGGCCATGAACAACACTGAGGAAACCTTTGATTTCGAAAACCTCAAAGTGGTCTCCGCCGTGGGACGCGGTGCCAAGGGCGTGGTGTTCTTGGCGAGAACCTACGACGGGTCGAAGGCCGAGCAGTGGCTGGCCCTGAAGGTGATCTTGAAAGCCGTAATTCAGAACAAGAACAAGAGCAGCGGCCATTGCAAGAGGGTCTCGTTTGAACAGCAGATACTGCGTCGTTTTGATCACCCTCTCTTACCACGGTTGCGAGGCGTCTTGGAGACTGAGGAGCTCGTTGGGGTCGCCATGGACTATTGCCACGGTGGGAACATGCATTCTCTCAGGAGGAGGCAATCTGAGAAGACGTTCACTATTGAAGCCATAAGGTACGTTCATCTTTTCTTTACTTCCTTCTTTCTTCCTATGCTTTGGATAACGAGAAAGTGTGAGAAAATCAAAACACCAAAAATGTGGTTTCGTTGTCTCGTACTTTTTTTAAAATTAACTGCGATAAAAAAAACAATTCTGAGAAATGGGTCAGGCTTAGAATTTAGATTGGTCGATAAGAAATGGTAAAACTTTTCCGTCGTTTTCTCAGCAGGTGCAAGAAAATTTTTTAAAAAATGTTTTTACTAAATAAGAAACGGGATCTGAAAATGGGTCAAGCTTAGAAGTTTTATTGTTATTTTTAAATTCGAGAATTTCATAGTGTCCCATCATTTTCTCAGCGACCAAACATGCATTGTCTGATTTTCTTTGCATGTGATTTCCTTTTTCCCTTGTGAAGGTTTTACGCTGTTGAATTGGTGCTCGCATTGGATTACTTGCACAATCTAGGAGTGGTGTACAGGGATCTGAAGCCAGAGAACATCCTAATCCAAGAAACGGGTCACATAATGCTCGTGGATTTCGACCTCTCCAAGAAGCTTAACCCAAAGTCACCGCAATCGCCGAGTGCCAACTCGTCTCCAAGTTCTGCCTCGGCATTGCGTGCGATGGAGAAATGCCGGAGGAAGCGACAGTTATCACGTTTCTGTTATTGTCACTCGGGCGTCGTGCCTTACGACTCAGAGAGTCAACTCTGCATCAACTCGTCGCGTCGGAGCGACTCGGACTCGGTCGAGAAGTCCAATTCGTTTGTCGGTACGGAGGATTACGTGGCACCGGAGGTTATATCCGGGGAAGGACATGACTTCGGCGTTGATTGGTGGTCATTCGGCGTCGTTTTGTACGAGATGCTGAACGGGACGACGCCGTTTAAGGGCGCCAATAGGAAAGAAACGTTTCATCGGATTTCAACCGGGGAACCAGATCTAGCGGGAAAAACGACTCCGTTAGGGGACCTGATTCGAAAATTGCTTGATAAGGACCCTAACCGTAGGATCAGGGTGAATGAAATCAAGCGCCACGATTTCTTTAAAGGTGTGAAGTGGGACACGGTTCTGCAAATTGCGCGTCCGCCATATATTCCTCAGAATGAAGTTGAGGACAAAGCGGGGTTTTCAAGAAAAGATGTGGAGTCGTTTGTCCATGGAATATTTTTCCCAAAGAATAACAACGAGCGAGAGAAAAGCGAAGAGGTGGAGGATAAGAAGGATGGGGAGAAAAAGGAGGGTGAAGAAGTCAATGGGGAGAATAATGATAATCATCATAATCACAACCATAATAGGAGAGTGTGGGTTGACAAATTGAATCAAAATTCCATACAGAACGAAAATTTTCTAATTTTTTGATTTTTATGAATATTATTATTTCTCTTATATATTTGTAATTAATTGGAACTTTATTTCTTATCATTGATCATGAGATTTAGCCAGATATATAGATAGAAAGACAAAATGTGTATTAATATTGTATATTAATATGTGTATAGAACCCATGTATTTTTAAATACTTATAAAATGATTCATAGATGAAAAAAATAATTGAAAAAATTACACTAACTTATGTCGAGGTTTAGTATAATTACACTAATCACCTCTATTTTGCAAAACTATTTACTCCTTTGAGGTTCACTAAAATTTCATAACCTCCCATGTATATACTAGTTCGTTAATTTAAATGACAAAATAAAGATAATATGTGGTATATACATAATTATTAATAATGAAATTATAATATTTTAGCAATATTAGGCATATATATTAACCAAATATTTTTTATCACAAGTTATAATTATAAGTTTTTTATGTGATAAAAAAGTATTTTATAAATGATATATTAAATATTATTAAAATATTATAATTTTTTTTAATAATTATGTATGTATTATATTTTATTTTTCTTTGTCACTTAAATTAACGAACTAGGATTATTAGAGGGGTCAGTGTAATTTTAATGAAATCTAAGAACCAAGTGATAGTTTTGTAAAATAGAGGTGAGTGTAATTACGCTAATATCATAGGAGGTAGGTGTAAATTCCTGAAAATAATTTCATTTGTCATCATATGTATACATTGAGGAACCATATAGTCAACATGAGTTGGTAAAGTCTTTCTCCTTCCTTAACCAAATATTGAGAGTTTGATTCTCACATTGAAATGAAATGCTTTAAAATAGGTGATGGTGTCTTCCCTTAAATGAATATATAGTATGTAAATGGATTAGTCATACGTCTAATGATAAATACCTTAGAAAACCAAACAAAAAAAAATACTTATAATTAAGTTGAGGTTTTCTAATTTAAAGTTTTAATGTGGACACTAAATTGGAATATGCTTTTAAAATATCTTTTTCGGTACTTGGAATAAGTCTAACAAATTTAAAGTAATGATTCGGATTACATATCATCACCAAAATGCATGATCCTGTAACACCCCAATTTTTACGCCTTTTAAATTACCGAATTACCCCTAGGTAATTCTTATATGAAATTCGAGGCTAAATAATCCTTAATAAAGAAGATGTTAAGACAAATTTGAATAGCGATTTGTGCGAGAGCCGCAAGACCAAATTTTCTACGTGTAAATGACCAAAATGCCCTGAATTCCTCAAATGAGATCGCGGTCGGCCATCCTTAAAGAGACGTTTTGATAATGATAGGGGATTATATGTGTTATGTGTGTTAATAGAGCAGAAGAATCTCATTTTTTTAGTTTCGATGTGTAAAATTACCAAAATGCCCTTGTGGTTAATTAACATTGGTTAATTAACATTGATTTACCAAACGCCCTTGTGGTTGAGCACGACTTCACCAAAAGGTTTTAAAAGATGTTTTAAGTAAATGTTTAACAACGGTTTAAGCCCAGTAGCCCCAGAGGATTTTGTGAAAAATTACGTTTTTACCCTTAGGTAATTTTACATGAAATGATGTAACTTTTGAATTCGATTTTCACCCAAAAGTTCAGAAAGGCTATTTGAAGTATAATTAGAGGATGTCCAGTAATTAGAGGAAGTTTTTACGTGAAATTACCTTTTTGGCCCTAGTGAATGCTTAATGAGTTTTATTTAAGTAATTAAGGCAATTTTAACTCCGATTCAATTGGAGTTGATTTCAATCATTAACCTAGAGTTAAAAATTAATTACCTAAGATTAAAAATAATTACTTGAGATAATTAAAGCCTAATATTTACTTAAGAAAAAATTATATTTTCTTTTCCTTAATTACAAGAATGTATTATTTCAAGTTTACGGTTAGGGTTTCGTTTAGGTAAAATATAGTAAAACTATATTTTCTTTCTTAAGTTTGGAATTTATGTTACAAAATGATTTTTACCTACTTGAAATTAACTTTATTCACTAATGTATGATTATTTACTTTACCTTGTCTTGAATTGACCTAAACACCTAACATTTTACCCTTTTTCACTAATCTATCAATTCCTAACCTTTTACCTAAGTAATTAAACATCTAATACATGATTTACCACTCAATATAATAAGCAAATCTAATCCTAAAAGCATCAGAAACCAGTGGCCATAATGCACCAAATCAGCCCACATTTTTTTAATATTTTCAACAACCATATACTTGCAAACCTATCCAACCAAAATACCATTTCTTTAAGTATTCTTTTCCACCAATTAAGGCCATATTTAATCAAAAGAAATCCCACTCAATTCCACTATAGGATAATCATCCACCTTTGTTCCCCATTAGTACCAAATTTTGGAGTTTTCCATCCATTATACATAAATAAAACTATTAACACTAATTATGCTTTCTTTCTTTAATGTTTCCTATAATTAAAAATTGAAACAAAACCCTCCATTTGTGCAGCCAAGGCAGCGGCCATACAGCCCTTGGGAGGCTATAAATATGAGCTCTTTCATTTCCATATTGCACACATAAAATCTCTTAGCTTTCTTGATAGTTGTCTTGCTCAAATTGTGCTCTAAGTTCTCAAATTCTCTCTAGGATTCAAGCTTTCTTCTTCTTCCTCATTCATATTCAAGAGACTCCATTCCCAACCTCTAACCAACCTCTAAACCTCAAGCATACACATTCCAACCATAAAACAACTCCTAAACACATAACCTTTCCATTACCAAACACAAAAACACCAAAAAAATTCTTCCTCCACTCAAACCTCTCTCGCCCAAATCACCATCATCATTAGCATCGGATTTTCTTCTTCTCACTTCTTAAAAGATCAAGCTTTAGCTTTTACAAGCAAGAAACAAATTGGTAGGGAGTTTATTTCATGTTCTTCTTCTTGTTTCTTTGCTTAAAATTTTGGATTTTTTTAGTTGGTTAATGACCATGGCTTGATGATGGGGAACCATGGTGGTGATTATGAATCCATCATATAATGGACCTCTAAAGCTTAAGGTTTAGTTTTGATTGTCAAAAGATTTATGGAAAAATTGTTAGTTTCCTTTAATACGATTCTTTTTGAGCTTGATGATGAGTTCATGAAATAAGGTTCTTGGAACCATGGGAATGAGAACTCTAAAGCTCACTTATTCTTTGTTAAGATAAATTGGAGTTGAAGAGTTCATTCCTTAAGAAGTCTTGAGTTTTGAGCTTAACAAGATATAATAAGGAACTTGCATCATGTTTAATTTCAAGTTTTGCATTCATTTTTATATTTCAAGTCATCACCTAAATCCTCAAAGATAAGTAAATGAACTTGCATCATGTTTATATTTCAAGCTCTTGTATCATGTTTATATTTGAAGCTCTTGCATCATATTTATATTTCAAGCTCTTGCATCATGTTTATATTTCCAAGCCTTGTATGATCATATTTATATTTTAAGCAAATCACCTTAATTCTTGAATATAATAATATGGACTTGCAAATCATGTTTAAATTTCAAGTCTTGCATATCATGTTTAATTTTCAATTCGTCACCTTAAATCTTAAAGATAAGGAAATGGACTTGCATATCATGTTTATTTCAAAGCCTTGCATATCATGTTTATATTCCCAAGTTATCACCTTATAAAGACAAGATTAAAATGAGCTTGCATAGCACGTTTATGATTCTAGTTATCACTTAAATCTCTAAAGCTCAAGACTTGCTCCGTTTATCTTAAGTGAAAATTTTAATCATTAACATTCTTTCAATGTATAAATTGTAACATCCCTACTACTTTATGGATATACCCCAAACCAACACGGGTCTTTCAGCGTGTTTGTCCTCACACGTTTCCAGGACAACTTCAAGAGGTCACCCATCCCAAAATTACCCAGAGTCAGTTACCTGGCTGTATTTCGTGATGGGCTAGTTAAGTGTGCTTGACTCGGTAATTTTGGGATGGGTGACCTTCTGGGAAGTTGTCCAGAAACATGTGAGTGAGGACAAAACCCGCTGAAAACAGTGTTGGTTTGGGGGTGGCAATCATAAAGCAACAGGTGATGTTATAAATGGTATCTGCACCTCTCCAGTAAGTGTAGTTCGGGGATGAACAAGCGAAACTGGCATGTAACCCGAGGATGAGGGAGTAATCGCGGTCAGAACACGGACAAGGAGCGGCTTCTGCCTCCAAGCGAGGGGTACATAAATGAACCAATTACACACCCAATGAGAGGGATCTTGAGTCTCATATGAGACTATATAGTTAAGGAGGGCTTATATGAATTGATTGGTACTACCTATGCCACAAAGATGCATCTTTCTTTCGGTAGCCAATCAGAAACTCTCAGTTAAGTGCTTGACTCGAGGTAATTTTGGGATGGGTGACCTCCTGGAAGTTTCCCAGGAAGCGTGTGAGTGAGAACAAAGCATGTTGAAAAGACCCGCGTTGGTTTGTAGGGACGTCGGCAATCCATAAAGCGGCGAGTGGATGTTACATAAATCGGCCTCATGATTAAGGTAGGCCTAAAGTGATTTTATTTTAAAAGTCTTATATGTCTATAACATCTTGATATAAGATCAATGAAAAACTAGTAACTAGAAATATGTAAAACCGTAAATTTTGAAAGTTCTAGAATTATAAATATTGGCTACTGATTTGAGGTTATTCAATCATGTAATCAAAGGATTCTTATAAGAGTTAGTAATTCTCTTTGATGTGTCTATGTATTTAAAATACCATGTATAACGTTTAGAAATAGCTTTGGAAGTGTTGGCCTTTGTTAAAATATCAAAATTTAGCAATTTTGCACTTTGACCCATAATCCTTGAGAAATTGCAACTTACCCTTTTTGGGGCTTATGTGTAAATATTGATAATTTGATAAAATGAATGTGAATGATATCTTAAGATGGCTATGTTCATGTATTGAAATTATATGGCATGTTATAGTTATATTTAATTCATTGAGATGCATAATTTTATAAAGTTTTTATGAGCATGAAATGAAGTTATATGATGAGTTATAATATTTATGCATTATGTACTTCTTGATATAACATGCTAAGACTTAAATGGTGATGAAAATATGAGAAAATGATCCTTTGGACCCATCAAACTATAGGTGGTGAAAAGGTGATTCTTGCCTCCTAACCCGTACTTTAAGTTGGGACTTTAGCTTATCAAAAGGGATAAGTATACGCTAGTGACGACTAGTGAGGTATGAGCTCATAACCTAGAACTCTCAAAAGGAGAGTATTAGGGTGGCCCCAGAAAAAGAGAATAAGAAGTTTTAAGTCACCTAAATGAATGAACTATGTTGGAATAAATTGCATATGTTATGTTATGTTCATTCAATGTGTATTTTATTATATGTTACATATGGTATAGACATGCATTCATGATATAGTATGTTGCATTCATGACATTAAGATTCATGCTAAAAGACACGGACCTCGGCTAAAGGTATTTGGAAATTAATAAAAGAACCTTATGCATGCTCACATTTTTCATAATGAAACCTGAGGTTCCTGAGAACGATGGTGATGACACAATGCATTATGAGGTGAGTACCTTACTGAGATTCTTTTATAAGTTTCTCATTCCCTCTATTTTTCTTTCCATCTCGTCTTCAAAGGCAGAAGACAATGTTCATGAACCACGTTGAGGCTTTCACCTAGTAGCTGAACTTGATCCTGCTAACCAACCTTATCATTCTTGTGGGTCTCGTTAACTCTGCTCGTGTATTCAAATACCCATCCTCCTCTTTGGAGTGTCATTAGTAGATGTCATTAGTGGGTATTTTCCATCCATATACTATTTATGTCTTGTTCGTATGACTATACCTAGCCCAACTTCTGTTGGTGGGTAAAATATCCTATTTGTTATGTATTTTGATGCTTGGTGTGGAACGATAATATTTATGTTATAACTATATGTGATGATGTGATTATATCCATGTGATTGTCGTGCACGCAAGGTGACTAGTTTTTATTTTGTGCAAGACGAACAATGGGTTTACTTAGTACGCGTGACTCACGTTTTGTTTTTCAAAGTTCAAAAAAAATAAAAATTACCGTTAATTTCATTAAAGTATTTTTAAGAGTTTAAATTAAAGAATTGAAACAAAAGAGTAATAACTAATAATTAACTTAAATACGTCCTAGGCGTATTGAGTTAAATATTAGGGTGTTACATTTTGGTATCAAGGGTTTGGTTCTCATGGAGTCTGAGGATTGGACTACTGTTTTTAAGCATAATACGATAGATATGTCATGTGTAGTTGTCCCATCAATAGGATGAGCTTGAGAATTAGAAATGCATGACTCCTGCTTGTGTCCATGCCATGGTAACTAGCCCACTTTACATAAAATGTTGAGCTTGATTACCTCAGTGTTTGTTATTGTTGTGAATAGGGACCAATGGCACGACGACAACGGATCAACCCGACTCTAAACCAAGACGGCAAGACTGTTGAAGCCCTCTGCGAGGTGGCTAGGACCATGAGGGAGATGTTCGAAAGGATGGACCGAGATCGCCAAGACACCAGGCCGTGCTGCTGAAGTTCCCGAGCATGCCAGTTTGGGAGTTTGAGCTAACCCGCCTTTATTCAAAGGAACCCTGAATCCGAACCATGCTAACGAATGGATCAAGAGCATGAAGAAGATCTTCAGGAATCCCATGCATGGGAGGACAAAAGGTGACCTTCGCCACCTACATGTTGGAAAGTGACGCGGTTCTGGTAGATTAAGAGCTTAAAGACTCCTAGAAGTATCAGGCACGGAGATTGACTGGGATCTGTTCAAAGCTTACTTCTCGAAAAGTACTTCCTGAAGTCTGTGCGACGCCAAGGACATCGAGTTTATACAGTTAACTCAAGGAGGCATGAGTATCGCTCAGTACACCGCTAAATTTGAAGAGCTCATCAAGTTCTCGAGTATGTACCAAGGGAACCCAACGAGACTAGAAATGCATCAAGTATGAATTGGGTTGAAGGCTGAAGTTAATATTGTGGTGGCTCACTTGGAGTCAGGGACTTCCCTATCCTGGTTAACAAATGCCGTATCATTGAGACGGCCAAAAGAAGCTAAGCATGTCAAAGGCCGATGGGTTCACAAGGAGGCTGGCACCACAAGCCCCAAAGTTCAAGCAACAAACCAGGCCACCATTCGACCGCCACAAGGACCACCATCTCGACCCCCGTTCAGACCCCAAGGTCCCTAGGGAGATTCCAACCAAGGAAGACCTTATGACAACTATGCGAAAGCACCTTAACGGACTAGCTGCACCCAAGACCGAATCTCTCCGTTTGTGCAAAGTGCGGGAAACCACATCGAACCTCCGTGCCAAGCGCCTGGGGGGTTTGCTATCGATGCGGGAAGCCCGACCACTTATCACAAGAATGCACGAGAAAAACCCAACGATTCCCAATCCCAAACCACAACACCAAGGGAGGGTCTTTGCATAAATGCCGAAGAGACAACGAAGTCAAGGAACCTCATGGAAGGTAAGTGTGAAATGAATAGTAAAACCTTAATTGTACTTTTTGACTCTTGCGCTACCCATTCTTTCATCTCATATTCTTGTGTTGAATCCCTTAAATTGCCTATAAACTTCCTTTTGACCTTACTATTTCTACCCCATAGGAAAGCCTGCTAGAACTTGTAGGTATTGTTTAAATTGTAATTTTGTTCTTGAAAATAAATCCTTTGTCTTAGATTTAATTTGTTTACCCATGAAAAGTCTAGATATTATCCTTGGCATGGATTGGCTCTATGCTAATCGTGTAGTACTAGCCTATGAAAAATCCATCGTCTTTCTTCCTATTCCTAGTAAACCTAGGAAACCCTTAAGCTTTTACATAAATGTCATAGAAGTAAACTGTGAGAAGGGAGAGACTAAGGGTTATATTCTCTTGGCCGCTAGTGATGTGGACTTTGAGCAAAGTTTGGATGAAATGCCCGTTGTGAGAGACTATCCCGAAGTTTTTCTAGATGAGATACCTGAGTTTCCCCATAAGAGAAGTAGAATTCTCAATAGAGTGGTTTCCTGGAACGACCCATATCCATAGCACCTTATAGGATGTCCCCTCAAACTCACTGAGTTGAAAGCCCAATTAGAGGACCTATTTAAGAAGAAGTTTGTGAGGCCAAGTGCATCACCGTGAGGAGCCTCGGTGTTGTTTGTAAAAAAGAAAGATGGAGGATGAGGATGTGCGTAGATTATAGGAAGTTAAACCAAGTAAAGTGAAAAACAAATACCCTTTGCCTAAGATCGATGATCTAATGGACCAGTTGAAGGGAGCGGTAGTGTTCTCAAAGATAGATTTGAGGTCAAGATATCAAGATTAGAGTAAGGGAGGAGGACATACCAAAAACATCCTTTCGCACAGATATGGCCATTTTGAGTTTGCTGTTATGTCCTTTGGACTAACAAATGCTCAGCTGTATTCATGGACTACATGAATAGGATCTTTAGACCTTCTGAACCAGTTCATGGTTATCTTCATAGATCACATCCTCATCTACTTTAAGAACCACGAGGAGCATAAGCGTCATCTGAGGATAGTGCTAGAGATCCTAAAAGCAAAGAAGCTATATGCCAAGCTCTTTAAGTGTGAATTTTGGTTAGAGGAAGTAAAGTTTTTAGGGCATGTAGTTTCAAAAGGAGGAATAGCTTTGATCCTAGTAAAATTGAGGTCGTGATGAATTAGGAAAGGCTTACTACTAATAGAGGTTAAAAACTTTTTGGGTTTAAGATATACCATAGGTTTATCAAAGGGTTTTCCTAAATCTCATTACCCTTAACCAAGCTTACCAGAAAGAATGCCTCTTTTACTTGGACTCTAGAGTATGAAAAGAGCTTTCAAGAGTTGAACGAAGTTAACCTCAACCCCTATTTTAGTGTTGCCTGACCCCAGCCTACCTTTTGAGGTATCCTGATGCTTCTGGTAGAGGTTTAGGTTGTGTATTAATGCAAAATAGGCAAGTGGTAGCCTATGCATCTAGACAACTCAAGCTTCATGAAGCAAATTACCCTACCCATGATCTGGAGTTAGCTGCCATAGTGTTTGCTCTGAAGATATGGAGACACCACTTGTACGGAGTAAAGTTCGAGGTGTTCTCCAATCATAAGAGTCTAAAGTACCTTTTTGATTAAAAAGAGCTAAACATGAGGCAAAGAAGGTGGATGGAGTTTCTAAAAGATTATGATTTTAGGCTAAACTACCCCTGGCAAGGCCAATGTGGTGGCCGACGCCTTAAGTAGGAAAGCCTTGCACTTATCCCACATGATGGTTAAGGAAGTGGAGTTGATTGAAAAGTTTAGAGACCTGAACCTAGGGATAACCTTGACCACTAAGAGCATAAGGGAATGCCACCTTAGTGTGTCGAGTGACTTTAGGAGAAGGATCACTTAAGCCTAATGGGATGATAAAGAGTTTCAAGAGACTCTCGAAGCTATGCAAGGAGAAAAGTTGAAAGGTTTCGCACAAGATGCCGAGGGAGTATGGAGGTTTGAAGGATGGATTTGCGTCCTGGCTAGTGGTGATCTTTGAAAAGAGATCTTGGAGGAAGCCCATAAAAACCATTTTACCATTTATCCTGGTACCACCAAGATGTACCAAGATCTGAAGAAGATGTTTTGGTGGCTAGGCATAAAAAGGGATGTGAGTGCGTGGGTAAGTAAGTGCTTAGTTTGTCAAAAGGTGAATATTGAGTACCAAAAGCCCTTTGGAATGTTGCAACCTCTGTCAATCTCGAAGTGTAAGTGGGATAGTATCTCCATGGATTTTGTAACTGGACTACCAAGGACCCAAGTTGGTCATGATGCCATATGGGTAATAGTGGATCGACTGACCAAGTCAGCCACTTCCTAGCTATAAAGGTAACTTACTCCTTAGATAGGCTGGCTCAATTATATATCCAGAGATCATAAGATTGCATGGAGTACCGTTGACAATAATTTCGGATCGGGATCTCCGATTTATGTAACGATTTTGGGGAGCCTTTCAAAAGGCGTTTGGATTAAGCCTGTGCCTAAGCATGGCTTACCACCCTCAGGCGCAGACAATCCGAGAGGACTATCCAAACGCTAGACGATATGCTAAGTGCATGTGTCTTGGACCAAAGGGAGTTGGGACAAGTACCTGCCATTGATCGAGTTTCCGTATAATAACAGTTATCATGCAAGCATCGACATGGCACCATATGAAGCCCTATATGGGAGAAAATGTCCATCACCTTTGTGATGGTACGAGCCCGAGAGCGAAGCTTGCTAGGACCCGACATCGTAAGGGAAACAACGGAACAAATCAAGAGAATCAAGGGTAGAATTTTCACTGCTGAAGTTGACAGAAAGCTATGCAAAAATGGAAAAAGGATAGAATTTCAAGAAGGATAACATGTGTTCCTTAGGATCACTCCTACCATAGGCATAGGTTGAGCCATGAGAGTTAAGAAATTGAGCCCCAGATTTCTTGGCCCATTTCAGATCCTTAACCAAGTCGGGAACGTAGCATACCATATAGCCCTACCCCTAATCTATTTAACCTCCATAATGTCTTTCATGTCTCCCAGTTAAGAAATATGAGTCTATTGGAGTCATGTTCTAGAACCAGAGCAAGTACAATTAAAGGAAGACCTAACGTTTAACCTACCCCTACAAGGATCCTAGATAGCGGAGTCAAACGCTAAGAACCAAAACGGTACCTCTAGTTAAGGTAGCATGGGGACGAGGGAAATAGAAGAATTCACATGGGAGTTGGAATCAGATATGAAGACGCTTTATCCCGAGCTTTTCTCAGGTAAAAAAAATTCAAGGGTGAAATTCTTTTTAAGGAGGGGAGTAATGTAACGCCCCAATTTTTGCTGCTATCTAAAATTACGAATTACCCCTAGGTAATTCTTACATGAAATTCGAGGTCAATAATCCTCAATAAAGAAGATGTTACGAGAAATTTGAATAGCGATTCGTTTAAAGTCGCAAACCTTATTTTGTACATGTAAAATGATCAAAATGCCCATGAGGTCATTTTAATCGGCAAATAAGGATCGTCCTGGCCATCCTCAAGGAGACGTTTTGATGATGATAGGGGATTATATGTGTTATGTGTGTTAATAGAGCAGAAGAATCTCATTTTTTAGTTCCAATGCGCAAAATTACCAAAATGCCTCTGTGGTTAATTAACATTGATTTACATGCCGTTGAGCTCCGACTTCACCAAAAGGTTTTAAAAGATGTTTTAAGTAAATGTTTAACAACAATTTAAGCCCAGGAAGCCCTGAGAGGTTTTTATAAAAAATTACCGCTTTATCCCTCAGTAACTTTACATGAAATGATGTAACTTTTGAATTGGTTTTCACCCAAAAGTTCAGAAAGGCTATTTGAAGTATAATTAGAGGATGTTCAGTAATTAGGAAGTTTTTACATGAAATTACCTTTTTGCCCCTAGTGAATGCTTAATGAGTTTTATTTAAGTAATTAAGGCAATTTTAACTCCAATTCAATTCGAGTTGATTTCAATAATTAACCTAGAGTTAAAAATTAATTATCTAAGATTAAAAATAATTACTTGAGGTAATTAAAGCCTAATATTTACTTAAGGAAAAATTATATTTTCTTTTCCTTAATTACAAGAATATATTATTTCAAGTTTACGTTAGGTTGCAGTTAGGTAAAATATAGTAAAACTATATTTTCTTATCTTACGTTTAGAATTTATGTTACAAAATGATTTTTACCTACTTGAAATTAACTTTATTCACTAATGTATGATTATTTACTTTACCTTGTCTTGAATTGACCTAAACACATAACATTTTACCCTTTTTCACTAATCTATCAATTCCTAAGCTTTTACCTAAGTAATTAAACATCTAATACATGATTTACCACTCAATATAATAAGCAAATCTGATCCTAAAAGCATCAGAAACTAGCGGCCATAATGCACCAAATCAGCCCATATTTTTTTTAATTTTTTCAACAACCATGCACTTGCAAACATATCCAACCAAAATACCATTTCTTTAAGTATTCTTTTCCACCAATTAAGGCCATATTTAATCAAAAGAAATCCCATTCAATTCCACTATAGGGTAATAAGCCACCTTTGTTCCCCATTAGTACCAAATTTTGGAGTTTTCTATCCATTATACGAAAATAAAACTATTACCACTAATTATTCTTTGTTTCTTTAATGTTTCCTATAATTAAAAATTGAAACAAAACCCTCCATTTGTGCAGCCAAGGCAGCGGCCATACAGCCCTTGGGAGGCAATAAATATGAGCTCTTTCATTTCCATATTGCACACATAAAATCTCTTAGCTTTCTTGATAATTGTCTTGCTCAAATTGTGCTCTAAGTTCTCAAATTCTCTCTAGGATTCAAGCTTCCTTCTTCTTCCTCATTTATATTCAAGAGACTCCATTCCTAACCTCTAACCAACCTCTTGACCTCAAGCATACACATTCCAACCATAAACAACTCCTAAACACATAACCTTTCCATTACCAAACACAAAAACACAAGAAAAATTCTTCCTCCACTCAAACCTTCTCGGCCAAATCACCATCATCATTAGCATCAGATTTTCTTCTTCTCACTTCTTAAAAGATCAGGCTTTAGCTTTTACAAACAAGAAACAACTTGGTAGGGAGTTTATTTCATGTTCTTCTTCTTGTTTCTTTGCTTAAAATTTTGGATTTTTTTGGTTGGTTAATGACCATGACTTGATGATGAGGAACCATGGTGGTGATTATGAATCCATCATATAATGGACCTCTAAAGGTCAAGGTTTAGTTTTTATTGTGAAAAGATTTATGGAAAAATTGTTAGTTTCCTTTAAAATGATTCTTTTTGAGCTTGATGATGAGTTCATGAAATAAGGTTCTTGGAACCATGGGAATGAGAACTCTAAAGCTCACTTATTCTTTGTTAAGATAAATTGGAGTTAAAGAGTTCATTCTTTAAGAAGTCTTGAGTTTTGAGCTTAACAAGATATAATAAGGAACTTGCATCATGTTTAACTTTAAGCTTTGCATTCATGTTTATATTTCAAGTCATCACCTAAATCCTCAAAGATAAGTAAATGAACTTGCATCATGTTTATATTTCAAGCTCTTGCATCATGTTTATATTTCCAAGCCTTGTATAATCATATTTATATTTCAAGCAAATCACCTTAATTCTTGAATATAATAATATGGACTTGCAAATTTCAGTCTTGCATATCATGTTTAATTTTCAAGTCGTCATCTTAAATCTTAAAGATAAGGAAATGGATTTGCATATCATTTTTATTTCAAAGTCTTGCATATCATGTTTATATTCCCAAGTTATCACCTTATAAAGACAAAATTAAAATGAGCTTGCATAGCACGTTTATGATCCTAGTTATCACCTAAATCTCTAAAGCTCAAGACTTGCTCCTTTTATCTTAAGTGAAAATTTTAATCATGAACATTCTTTCAATGTATAAATCGTCCTCATGATTAAGGTAGGTCTAAAGTGATTTTATTTTAAAAGTCTTATATGTCTATAACATGTTGATATAAGATCAATGAAAAACTAGTAACTAGAAATATGTAAAACCATAAATTTTGAAAGTTCTAGAATTATAAATATTGGCTATTGATTTGAGGTTATTCAATTATGTAATCAAAAGATTCTTATAAGAGTTAGCAATTCTCTTTGATGTGTCTATGTATTTAAAATACCATGTATAACGTTTAGAAATAGTTTTGGAAGTGCTGGCCTTTGTTAAAATATCAAAATTTAGCAATTTTGCACTTTGATCCATAACCCTTGAGAAATTACAATTTGACCCCTTTTTGGGGCTTATGTGTAAATATTGATAATTTGATAAAATAAATATGAATGATATCTTAAGATGGCTATGTTCATATATTGAAATTATATGGCATGTTATAGTTATATTTAATTCATTGAGATGCATAATTTTATAAAGTTCTTATGAGCATGAAATGAAGTTATATGATGAGTTATAATATTTATGCATTATGTACTGCATCTTGATATAACATGCTAAGACTTAAATGGTGACTGAAAATATGAGAAAATGATCCTTTGAACCCATCAAACTATAGGTGGTGAAAGGTGATTCTTGCCCTAACCCGTACTTTAAGTGGGGACTTTAGCTTATCAAAAGGGATAAGTATATGCTAGTGATGACTAGTGAGGTATGAGCTCATAACCTAGAACTCTCAAAAGGGAGGGTATTAGGGTTGCCCCAAAGAAAAGAGAATAAGAAGTTTTAAGTCACCTAAACGAATGAACTATGTTGGAATAAATTGCATATCTTATGTTATGTTCATTCAATGTGTATTTTATTATATGTTGCATATGGTATAGACATGCATTCATGATATAGTATGTTGCATTTATGACATTAAGATTCATGCTAAAAGACACGACCTCGGCTAAAGGTATTTGGAACTTAATAAAAGAACCTTATGCATGCTCACATTTTTCATAATGAAACCTGAGGTTCTTGAGGACGATGATGATGACACAATGCATTATGAGGTGAGTACCCTACTGAGATTCTTTTATAAGTTTCTTATTCCCTTTATTTTTCTTTCCATCTCATCTTCAGAGGTAGAAGGCAATGTTTGTGAACCATGTTAAGGCTTTCACCTAGTAGCTGAACTTGATCTTGCTAACCAACCTTATCATTCTTGCGGGTCTCGCTAACTCTGCTTGTGTATTCAGATACCCATCCCCTCTTTGGAGTGTCATTAGTAGGTGTCATTAGTGGGTGTTTTCCATCCATATACTATTTATGTCTTGTTCATATGACTATACGTGGCCCAACCTCTCTTGGTGGGTAAAATATCCTATTTGTTATGTATTTTGATGCTTGGTGTGGAACGGATAATATTTATGTTATAACTATATGTGATGATGTGATTATATTCATGTGATTGTCGTGCACGCAGGTGACTAGTTTTTATTTTGCGCAAGACGAACGATGGGTTTACTTAGTACGCGTGGCTCACGTTTTATTTTTCAAAGTTTAAAAAAAAAAATTACACTTAATTTCATTAAAATATTTTTAAGAGTTTAAATTAAAGAACTGAACAAAAGAGTAATAACTAATAATTAACTTAAATACGTCCTAAGCGTGTTGAGTTAAATATTAGGTGTTACAATTCAAATTTCACTTATTATATTGTATATCTAATTATTGGACACACAAAATTATTGAGTCAATTAGCTTAGGCCCAAATGAAAACTAGATACTATCGTGGCTGGAAAGAGAATTGGGCTTAATGAAAAAACACAGGCCCAAGCGAACAAACAATAACAGAAGATAGGGGCATACATGATTTGAAGAGGTATTGGTCTAACAAGGCAAACTGATACTATGGCTGAATGAACGTACATGAAGGCATGAGTAGTGATTGCTAAAAAATAGGAGCATCTATGATCATGCATAGAGCTTAGCCAAGGAATTATAAATAGGAGATCTTTTATGTAAATGAGACAAGCTACAAGTCTCCAAGTAATTAGCTATTTGTTCATGTTTTACTTTCAATATTTTGCTATACTACTCTTTCATATTAATGCAAGGTGCTTTTGTTTTCATTTTTACTTTTCTTAATATGATTTTGTCCAAAATCTTACTATAATGATTTGGATAATCCATACGCTAAAGTTCTAAGCTCTAACTTTAGCACAAATTGCCTTATTCTAAGAGATTTATTTATGTGTTTGAGTTAATTGGATCAAGTCAATCTTAGTTTATCTAACTTGGATCAAACATATTTTGGCATGCCCTTTAGGACTTCCAATATCAATTCTGAAAAGTCCCTTTCCCTAGTTTAGATCACACTTGGCATATGAATTTAAGATTAGGAAGAAAAGCTGAAATAGCCTCTATACTCCTGCCTCGACCACATGCTATTACCTTAGTAGGCACGAGTCAACCTGTGACGTATGTACCGGCACTGACTTCTTTTCCAAGGGTGACTACTAGCCTACCACCATCTGCAATGGTTGTAACTTAGTCTATTCCTATTTCGACAATGCCATTGGCAACCTTGGCACAATTGAGTAGCACAGGTATGACCACAAAACACTACCCCAATAAAGGGAATTAGGTTGTCACTCCTATCAAGTCACTCACTACTTCTTTATCCTCACCAACTTCTTCCCCGGTGGAAGAGGAAGGTGAAGGCTAAGTTCTAGTGACAACAACATATTTCAGGAGAAGGTAAGTAAATGAAGGCATACACAACATGATATATTAATTATCAGTTAACTAGGGACATTATGAGGCAAATGGTCCATAACATTCTACAAGCCACTCTTGTAGTGAGTCAAGGAAGTTGAACTCGTAATCCTTCGCCAGAATAGTGTAGGTTGAAAATAACATGAGGGGGGTTGAATTATGCTTTAACTTCTTTTTGAGATTCTGAAAAACTTAAACAAAGTCTATCAAGTTTACACTTAAAGGCAATGGAAATCTTTGCTAGTAAGGTTCAGAAAGTTACTTTCTAAACTAAGTGAAAACTTAGAAACTATTTAAAAAAATGTTTTTCAAAAATATATAAACAATAAATCACAAATACAAAATATAAAGGAAATATGAAGAGATAGAGAGATAATACACAATAATTTTTATACTAATTCGGCTAACCTTGCCTACATCTAGTTCTCAACAACTTGTTGAGTTCCACTAACAATCCTTTCTCAACCCTAAGAAAGTGAGATAATCTTTGGATAGTTTTCTCAAGCTATATCGTGAGTAGTAGTTGAAATTTACTCTCATATCAAGTAGTCTATTTACTAGCCTTTTCAAGCAAACCTCATAATGATCACTACTAGATCAGGGTATAATGAGTTTGGTTTAATTGGTTGGTTTACTCCAACTAAGATACACTCAAGTTTTTCTATCAGTAAAATAGTGTTTGACTAAAAAACTTGAATAACTTCTTCTTAAAAATTCTTCTAAGGAGGAAGATGTTATCTAATATAAGCTATAAACAAGATTTTTATAGAAACTGATTACAAGATGTAATAAACCTTCAAATAAAGAGAGGATGAGCATGTGATATCCCAAATATGAAGTTTATTTGTAACATCCCAAATTTCATCTACGCTAATTGACTCGATGAACTCGAGCAATTGATTTACCGACGGCAGTTGATCTTGGCCCCATAGTGGGAAGGGTTAACATTAGTGATTTAGTGTGGATTAATGACATTAGCATAGTTAGAAGACACAGGAATAAGCAACAATAAATACTTTTAACACAAAACCTCAATTAAGCATATTGGACAAGGACAATTTATTTAGAATGTTAAATTCCCTAATCAATATTAGTAAATTACATTAATCAAATAGATAGTAAGAAATTGATTTGAAAGATTAATCCTAATTAATGATACAAAATGAGTAAAACTAATAGAAATTAGACAAATGTCATGAAAAATAACAAATAATGTTAGAATAATCAAGTGTGTCTAGAAAAAGATATAAAGAATTACAAAAAAAATGCTTACTTAGTGAAATTATGAAAATACCCTTGCTATGTAAAGGAAATTACCAAACTACCCTTGCCTTATTAATAAATGACAAAGGCACCCTTATTCCATAAATGGAATTACAAGAATATCATTGCCATTGCCTAATTACAAAAATACCTTTATCTTGGTTAAAGAAATTACTACAATGCCACTACTTTAATAATTACTACAATGTTATTTGCACAAATCCCTAGACTTGTCTTTAAACAAGAATGAAGTTAAGCTATTGGATTAAGATGACAATACAATAATTCAATCACATACATCATGCACATTCTTAACCATATACATTCATATAGACAATTTCATGTTAAAAATTAAAAACACTTATTAAAGCATAAGCTTGCATGATGTAAATCTATGGTGCATACATGCATTAAAGGTTAGAAAAGTTCCACTAACCATACATCCCAAAACAACATTTTTGCATAAAACATGGAGCATTTTCATCCCAAAATTAGGCCAACATGTTTGCATGAAACATAGAGCATTTTCATCCCAAAATAAGGTCTACATGTTTGCATAGAACATGGAGCATTTTCATCCCAAAATTTGGCCAACATGTTTGTATAAATCATGCTCCAAGCATTAGTTCTCTAAGTGCTTCATTCTTTTTCCTTCTACTATAAATACTCTTCAAACTCTCTTCCATTCATTCTATTTCCAAGCCACAAAGAGACCTTACCATGCTTTGCAAGAGCTACATCCTCTAACTCTTGTCAAATATATACACTCTTGCTAGTCTTCAAGCCTTAGAAACTCCCTAAGTGTTCTTTCTCTCTTATTATTTCTCTACCATTTCTTCTTATGTTCTTTTCTTCAAAGACTTCTTTTCACTTTCTAAACTTCATCCAAATACTTAAATTCTAGCCCAAACTTTCACTAACCTTCACAAGGGTTACAATCTTTAACTCTAGTGAAAAATATTTTCTTAAGCACTCAAGTTCTAGAGCCAAGATACAAGGAATGTCATACACTCCAAGGACTCTTGCCTAAGCTCAAAAAGAAGAGAATGACTCTTTTTTTAGACCCTACATAAGAGGTAGGAGTTTCTTCTTTATTTGTTCAAGCATTGTTGGTTTCTAACCTTGTCCATGGTTAGAATGCCTTAAGCTTGTGTTATTGACAAGAGTTTTGAAAGTTGTTTGTGAAATATATTTTTATGAATCACTACGTACACTTCTCTGTTATAAATGTTTTTATGATTTTTCATACTTATATAAGGCTTAAAAACATGGTAGATGGTCCTTGTGTTGAAGGACTAATAACAAACATGAGAATAATAGGTGCTGGATTTTTTGCTATTTTTGGCAGGAGCTTCTTCGAAATATGAAACTCAGAATATGAAGCTTTTGGGAATAAAACTATTTTTGCTAAAACTAGACTTAACAAAGAACATTCTCCAAAAAGAATCATCTAAAAAGGAGTTTTCTATCCCAAGATATAAATTTTTAAAGTAGAGCCTAAGACTAGAACTCTAAATCTAACCTTGCAGTAGTAAAATAGGTGTAACTCGCTCTAGAAAAATGCAAATGGACTGATTTTAATTCTGTTGGAAAGATAAAAAATTTAGGAACACACCCATGTATGCTATGCATAAAGATTTGCACTACATAAAAATGAAATGAGAAATAAAGTTTCAGGATGGTGTGCTGAGAGAGTTTGTAAAGGGGTAACTTTACAAGGGTACTATGAGATAACCATAAATGTATTTTTAATAAAATTACCCTTAATAGAAAGGTTGATGAGATAAGAATATGAAACTATATTTAAAAGGCTAGGATAATAAGTATACATAAAGTTACAAATTTTGTTATAAAAGACGTTAAAACTATAAATAGAAGATTCAAGTCTTGCAAAGAGATTTTAAGGATCTAAGTTGCAATAATCTTCAAATATAGAGGAGCCTAAAAATATATAAAGAACCTCTAATAATATTTTGAAATGTAATAATGAAATAAGAGAATACTAAAGAGTACAAAGAAATGCATTTATAATATATACATACCAATCAAGACATCCATGACCCCTTAGGAACACTAGGGACTCGACTTGATAGCTTGGGTTGCTTAATACAAATCATTTATGAGAAATCTATATGAGATCTTATATGAGATTATTTGCTGATTACTATGAAATTTACATGACATGTATACTGTTTTGGCATGAAGTGATATAGTAATATGAATATATAGTGATGAGATATGAAATGATGAGGATGAAATGATTGACTGTGCCATGATTTATTAATGATTACATGAAGATATGCATACATTCATATTTCAAATGAAATAATAAATGATCAAACTCACTACTTAATTCTCAAAAAGAGGATTAAGGTATTGGTGATTTCACTCAGTGAGAATAAAAGTAAAGCCTATAAAAGTAGCAATGATAGTTGGAAAAGTGGACTTGAGTAAGCTCATGGCTTAACTCCCTAAACCATTGAGATCATAATGGAAAGAAAACTATAAGGTTTTGGCGACAACCACAGTATGAGCTCATTACCCTTTTAGGGTGGACTAAGACATTGATGTATTTATCCTGTGAGTAATTCAGAAATAGACTAATGAGACTTCGAAGGTGTGGTACCCAAATTAAATATGCTAAAAGGGACCCGAAGGTGTGGCACCCAAAATAATATAAATGTTGAGGATGAGTAATCATGAAATGCCTGCATCTCCTAAGTTATTATTTCCTATTAGTGATTTTATATGATATATTTGGATGCATGATTAATGAATGACTGAATGTATATTTATGTTAATGTTATAAGAATAGTTAAAATCAACCGCACTTCAGCTAATTATGTTTGTGAAAATTTAGTAATTAAATCATTTATATGTCCACCTTTTTATAATAAACCTAAAGTGATTGGAGAGCAACGATGATATGTTTAGTGCAAGTAAGAACTCCTCCTGGGAAATCTTGTATTTCTCACTCCCATGTTTCTTTCTTTGTCGTTACCAGAGACGAATGAGTCCACTTAAAGCAACGAGTTGTAGAAGGAAGCAATCACGTGAAGATTTCATACCTTCCAAGAATTAGCACTCTGAGTTTAGATATGTTGTAGATGCGAAAAATATACATGTAGTAGTAGAATTTATATTGTTATTTATTAAGAACTTATCACTATGGTATATGTCCTGGTATGACTTATGTATTAAGTAGTTAGATTTTACCTTATGTAATGGTAATTTTACATTTAGTCCTTTATTTCCTATATGAATTAAGTAAGCATGGAAAGTAATTTTGAGTACCATCTATGTATATGTATTTCAATTATCGCTACAGGCTTAAGCTTTTGAAAAGTAATTTAAAAGAAAAAAAAATCATCCACTATTTTTCTAAGTTAATTTCAAAAGAAAATGAGCGCATGACATAAGTGACATCTAATAGAATCTAAATACGAACTTAAGCATAGTTGAGTCCTTTTAGGGTGTTACATTATTGGTATGTGAATTATTATTATTATTATTATTTCAAAAGTAACTATAAGCAACGTTAGCAAGCTGGTGTTGGCTTGTTTATATATATATATATATATATATATTTCAGAACATTGAATATTATATTTTATACTACTAAGATATATTTGGCACATCATAATACTCCTAAGTATTTTTCTAAGAACCCTAACCGCCCAAAGATTTTCCTTTGAGAGAAAAATGAAATTTCTCTTAACTTTCTTCCTCCCCCCAGCTTTCGGTAAGTGATTTTTGTGGATTTTCAGTTCTCCTCTTTTCATCTAGTTTATGAGTTAGGGCATGATCAGGCATGATTTTCTCACAACTTTCTCCTCCTACCATGATTTTCTCAGTTTCTTCCTCTTTTCATCTAGTTGGTGTCATCCATTATTCTTTAGAGAGAGGTGGAGTTGGATGGTTTCTAGTTAGGAGGCTAAGCAAACTTATGGTATTAGGAGTTTTGAAAGAGGCATGGGACTTCTAACCCTCCCTAAGAGGAAGCCTTCATGTGGATATTCCTATCAGAGAGCTAGTAGGCATAGATGATTGAGAAGTTTTTGAAGCTCGGTTAGCCAGGCATGACAGTTATAGAGTATGGTGTGTGTTTCAACTATCTGGCATAGGCGGCCTCCAGCATGATACCAACCAAGACAGCAAGGGTGAGACGTTTTGTTCAAGGTCTAGGCAAGTATATGTTCCTCATTTTAGGCGCCATGCCGAGACCATGGACTATGCCCAGGTGTTAGACATAGAGATTGGTCTTGAGAGTGGTTTAGCGGAGCATAGGGTGATGTTAGAGGCTAACAAGAAGGCCAAGGTTCATGGCTCTTTCTAAAGAGGGGTTGGAGCAATGGTCATCATCAGCAAGGCTGGCAGCGAGGTTAGTCGGGTAGGGCCTTTTCAGAGCCCATCCCAACATAGCCAGCTACATCAGACTTAGAGTAGAGAGGGCAGTTAGCATAGTGGACAAAGTTCATGGCAGCCATATCTAGTATGCCTAACTTGCATGAAGAGATAATAGGGTCAGTATTTATTTGGTTTCCCAGTATGATATAGGTATGGCCAGGAGGGCGGCTAACCCCTCTTTGTCAGTTTAGTCTCTCAATCAATAGCCCAGGGTGGCTCTATCACTTTGGCAGGCCGTGGCTTTGTCTACAAGTGGTAGAAGCGGATAGTAGAGGCTAGGGTAGTGGAGATCCTGTTTGTTCGTTATGACCATCAGGATGCTCAGGCTATAAATGAAGTGATACTAGGTATGACGACAATATATTCCTTCAATGCCATGATGTTGTTTGACTAGTAGTCCACCTACTCTTATATGTCCCTGTAACACCCTCCTAATTACCATATTTTACTCGAGTGTGGACATAGTAATTCAGAGTATTACTCATATTTCAAATCAATACTAGTAGAAATATAAAGTAATTAAGAGATTTTGATAGATATGTTGCCACACCCATATTCACGTATATGAACATAAGTCTAAGATTCAATATATACATTGTAATAGTAAAGCCAACGAGACAACCCCTAAACTAGTCAAGAACTCCGTAGCAAAAGGATTAGTTCTCCATCTTTTACCTAGCCTGCTCAAGTATCCAGCCGACAAAAATGACATATAGATACAGGCCTGAAAGCATTTAATAGTACATCCTACAAGCTGGTAAGGTTCTAATACTACACTACTACTATGTACACGCTAAAAGCCTCTAAGAATCTCGCATCCTCCTCCAGGAAACCGTTGGCCATTGGCACGATAGCCTCGCCTCCCGGGGCGTCTGGGCCTCAGATAGTCAAAGTTGAAGAGGACGATGACGAAGGGTCGTCTGGAGGGGCACAGGTGGTCCTGGTGGGGCTACAAAAACATCGGGGTGTGCCATGTGTAGAGGCACACCATCATACGGAAACTTGGGTCAAACTCTGGAGTAAATACAGAAGTGGAATGAACGGCTGAAGAATGCGTAGGCCCAGTCTCAAAATAGGCCACACGTCCAGGAAGTTCGGGTTCGGGTCGTAGTGCCATTGCCACTAGGGCGAGTCAAGGAAGAGAATCACTGATGGCATTTGAATGCAATACAACATATATGCACATAGGGATGAGAATATTATAAAATTCTCAGTAGGTAATCCCTCATATACGATGCAGAATCAACGTTAAATGCATTCATATGCGAATACTCATGTAAGAATTATAAGCACCACCACTAAAGTATGTACATTATGTGCAATCAAAATACAACTCCTGATGAATTATGCATTGCTATTTGGAACCATGGAATCTCATTATGTGCATTTTCTCTTTTTATTAACATAGGGAAGACCTAATACCACATCACGGGTATCTGTTTTAAATAATACCATAAAGGATAATAGACGCTAGGACATGAGCTCATTCCTACTCGTGATCATCGGACTTCATTTTTTGTTCCATTTCGAATCACACACAGTTCTATTCCTAGCCGATACATCCATCGACTCATAAAATTCCTAGGGAAGTCCTTACTCTTGGCTTTCCCTAATTAACCTGTATAAGCCTTGTCTCTGTTTTCCCCATATGTTAAAACATGCACAAGTGAAATTTATACATTCTCTTTTCTCATATAATTGCATCATGATATTTTCTCTTTTTCAAAGGCATGCTTACCATACATGTAGGCATTCAATTACATTAGAGTCTCATTCATGCCTTGTGAACAAACCTTTAAAACAATTAGTATGCATTCATATACCATATACTTGAACTATATACTATGTCATCATTAATTCAAGGATTTTTCACCTTTTCAACACATGGGCAGATTTATCATTTCAGTACCAATATTTAATGTACCTATCTAATGGTTGGTTCAAGGGCCATAAAAATTCTCCATGACACTTCAATGTGTCTAGGAGACCCTGTAAAAATTCCAACACACCTGGAGCTCTCAAGCCCCATCAGGAAATTTTACAAATTTAGTGGTCAGAGACCACCAATTCACAAATCATGCCAGAGTCTCACAATTTGTAACCCTATAAAATGATTGAACTAACTCACAATAAAATTCACAGTAATAGTTCCATGTGTTATTCACTTCCTGTAAAAATTTCAAAGGATAATTCAATCATTTGCTATGTTAATAAAATTATAAAATTTCACAGCTTTAGTTCCAACAGTTAAGGCAGCATCTTACAATTTCGGTTACTGATTTTTTAAAGCAGTTTGACTAAAAATCAGAACCCAAGAAAATTTGTGGGACTAATACAAGATGTTAACTTGAACATATAAATTTTTCAGCTCATGAAAATGAGTAGAACATGCCCAGAAAAATCGTGACCATGCACTGCTTGCAAGAGACCAAAATCCAGCAAGTATCACTCAACATCTTTTTGAATAAAGTGATTTTTATCATCATCCACACCTACTACCAAAATTAACACATCAATATCAACATAAAACCCACTCAACAAGAAAAGACAACAAAAACCCTACCCTTGGAAGCTAGTGTGTTCTAGTTTCTAGTTTACTCCAAGATGGAAGTTCTTTGTTCTAAAGCTCTTAAAACCCACTCAAACCTTCCTCTAATCAGTGATGAGTGAGGTAATAGAGTGAATTTTGGAGATTCTAATTGGTTATATTTGTAGTTGTTGAAGTGTACAACAAGTTTAAAGAAGGAAGATTTTGATTTTAACAAAGTTTGGCTTAGGATTTTGATGTTGGAAATCAAGGTTCCAAGGTGTTTAGTGAAGGAAACATGGAGGTTCTGGTCTTTCTCCTTTGCCGAGAGAGTTAGAGAAAGAATTAATGAGGTTTGGTGTGTTAAGTTTATCTTATAAGGAGTGATATCATTGGTTGCACATAAAGTGAAATAATTTTCTTTTCATTAAAAGAACTTAACATCAATGGCTAAGATTTGATCTTGCATCCAAGATGAAATCTTAGCCATTCCTTTGGCATTTAAAGAGATAAACTTCATTATTTTGTAGAGATTAACTAGCCTTCGGTGTTAAAAATTATACACCGAAATTTCACCAAACGGGTGAAACAACGTACCCAAGAAATCAGATATTACCCGAAATTAATTCTAAGCATGAAATTTTCATTTCCAAATATTTCTAACCTTATTCCCATGTTTCCCCAATTTCGGGCACCTCTGTTCTGAATCTAAGGTTTAGAGCTTCCCTGTGCGCAGAACACTATTCACATTTTTTTTGCTCGATCATAAAGTCGTTCTCATTATTACTACGTCTATCAGAATCTCAATATTCTCATTAACAAAACCTCAATTAATTTCTAAAGAAAATTAGGGTGTTACAATCCCCATTCTTTGTTGTTTGGTTTGGGAGATTCCCTGAGGATTTTGTGGAACCGTTTCTAGTTAGGTTACCTTTGGGATAACCTCTCCTTGTTCAACCAGTGTATAGATCGTGCGAAATCAAAGTTGGTGACATAGAGGCACTAGCAAATTTAATAGTGTTAGACATGTCTGACTTTGACATCATTTTGGGTATGGATTGGTTATCCTCATGTCATACCATGGTAGATTATTATAGCAACTAGTGAGATTGAAGTCCAGGTGTAAAGCAAAGAGAGTTTCTAGGTATAAGGTGTTCAACACCAACGAGCTTGATATCATCTATGAGTTCACTTCGTTGATAGATAGAGGTAGTTAGGGTTTTTAGCTCCAATTAAGGATGTAGAGGTAGAGACACCAAGTTTGAGCATGATTTTGGTGGCTAATTCGTTTCAGATGATTTGTTAGGTATGCCACCAGAGAAGGAAGTAGAGTTTGGGATAGAGCTCTAGCTAGGAGTTAGGTGTAACACCCTCCTAAGTGTAACACCATCCTTAAGCCATGACATTAGACTCAGGAGTTGTTACTTATATATTATCAGACCTTTCTTAAATATATATATAGTAAATTTGATTGATTCGTATCATAACTATTTTATCATTCTATAGAAACAAGTGAAAAAGGAAATAAGGTATTCATTGATTATAAATCCAAATACAAAAGGCTCTTCTATGTGCTTTAATATACATCTATCTACTTATATACTTACAAACATATATGCATAACAAAATAAAACTGATAGAAAGTTTCAACTATCGGGCTACTATATATCAGACTCTTTTATGGTCAGTTTCATAAGTTCCCTACAATCTGGAGATGACACGAAAATACAAAACATAAGGGTGAGAATTCTAAAATTCTAGGCATCCCAAAATAAATAATAATAATAATAATAATAATAATGTCATCATCATTGTCCCAGCCACTTCGGTTTATTAAGAAGATATGATCATACAACACATATCAAGGTTCATTTTTAAGTTCTAAAATCAGCCACTTAGCACATAAGATAAAGGACTACTTAGGACAATTGCTACTTTGGCTTGTCTTGGCCCTCGATCATTGTGGCTTTGACCACTCTAGGTTAATAGACGCCTTTAAGGACTGAGCTCATTCCTATTCATGATCATTGGATTTACTTTCTCTAATTCTACACAGACCTATTCCTAATCAGGTTTACTTTCCTGCGCTGAATTTACTTTTACTAGCCCAAGAAACATGTTCTCATGCTTTCTTTCACATGTAAGCAATTGTAATAAGTATTCACATCTATATGTACCTAACATAATTCATAGATTCATATAACATAAATGAAATCAAATCATAACCATTTCATCACATTTTCAGCCAATCTAGTATGCTGCCAGATTTTGATTCTAAGGACAATTATGGTTAAATTACCAAACATCATTGAAACAGGGCAAAAATATTTTTTAGAGATAATTCAATGTATTAATGAGACCTTGTAAAAATTTCAACGCATAAAAAGTTCTCTAGCTATATTAATAAAATCTGACAATTTTGGAGGTCAAAACTATCCAATTTCAATCAACAACCAGAAGTCTCAATTTTTATACCCTATCAACTGAACATATACAATCATACAAAAATTCAGGGTTGAACCTTGAGATGTCCTCAACATCCTATAAAAACTACAGCTCAAAATTCAATCATTTGCTTTGGTAACAAAATTAAAGGAATTCAATTTTACAAACTGGATTGGGCAGAGAAACCTAACTTGTTCGGTTTTCAATTTTTTTAACAATAGCAAAAGTGCTTAACATGAGCTAAAAAAATTTCTAGAAACACTTCCATATGTTGGCTCCATCATATAAAATTTTAGCTCATGATCATATCTCTAAATAAGTAAGAAAAATCATGTAAGTTGAGCCTTTGGAAATCCAAGTTTTAGCAACTTAGTTCATAACATGTTTTGAGAAAAAGAGTTTTCTAACAACACCCAAACACTTTACTAAATTAAACACATCAATATCCATGTATCATCAGCCAATAAAATTTTAAGCTAAATTGTAACACTCTAAAAATTATTTAAAAATTAATTTGAGTTTATTAGTCATAATTTCAAAAATTTGACAGTTTTAGCAATGATGAGGATGGCCCAACGGACGTATTAAAAAAAATATTTCTCGGGGTGAATAGTAAACTTGCCCCCATGGCCCGTTGGCCAAAACCCTAGATCTAACCAAAAATGCTCGAACTGAGAAAAGAGTGGGTTAAGGTTAGAAATGATAAGGAATAAGAAATCATACCTAGAATTAATTTTCGGGTAATGTTTGACTACTCGGTATAGTGTTTTACCCGTTCGGTAGAGTTTTGATGTGCGGTTTTTAACACCGTGGTTACTTGGTAGCCAAGTAACCTTTGCCAACCACTTTATGCTAAGTGGATGGAAAGGATTGAAACTTGAAAAGTAAGTTTCAATCTTGGCTTTTCATTTATTATATTTTACTCGGAAGCCAATATTTGATCCGTTCAATGGAATTTCGGTGTGCAATTTTAACATCGAAAAAGCTACTTGCTCCCCAAGTTAAAGTGAGTCACTTATCTTGAGCCAAATGGATGGCCAAGATTCATTCTTTGACTAACAAAACAAATCCTAGCCATCCATTCATTATTTTCTTTCAAAAGAAAGAAATACATACTTTGACTACACAATTATGACATCTAACTCAAGATAAATACAAAGCCACCAACCTTATCACCCCACCATCAACATTTTCGACCAAGAGCCTTGAAACACAGCCCTCCATTGTTCTTACTCTCAAACCTCCATTAACAAACTTCAAACTTTGAAAACCTAAGCTCAAAGTCACCAAAATCACAAACTCTCTTCACAAAGTTTGTTCTATTCCTCATGATCTATCAATCCAACCAATTGAAATCTCAATTCTCCATCAATTATCACATTGATACCTTACTTCCTCACTGATTTAGGAAGGGCTTGGGTTTGATTTGGGAGCTTTGGAGTGAAGGGAATCAATCTTGGAGCAACTTGGAGCCAAGGATCCATTAGACACCAAAAGTAGGGTTTTCTTTGGCCTTTTCTTTCCAAATTTATTTGAACATTTCTAATTGATCTTAGTCTGAAATTTCTGGTTATATTGGTTGATAATATGTTGATATTGATGTACTAATTTTTATGGTATGTTTGGATGATCCTAGAAATCATTTTGTGAAAAGAGATTTTTAATCATGCTGCGGATTTCAGCTTCTACGTAGGTAGTCATTGATCACGAATTTTCTAGATAAATTGTGGGTATTTTTATCAGCTATAAAAATTATATATTGAAGCTAACATCCTAAGTTCCAAAAAATTTATTAGGCTCTGATTTTGATTCCTAATGGCTTAAAAAAATCAAGAACCGAAATGTACCCATGCTGTTTGGATTATTGGAACTGAAGCTATAAATTTTGTTAATTTTATTTCCAAACCAAATAATTGAATTATCACTTGAAATTTTTATATGGTGTTGAGAACATATTTAAGTCCAACTGTGAATTTTTGTATGATGTTATACGTTCATTTGGCTGGGTAATAAAATTGGGAACTATGGCTGTTGGCTATAAATAGGGTTTCCGACCTCTGAATTTATCTAATTTTTTTAACATAGCTAGAGAATCTTTTTCCTCTAAAATTTTATGAGACCTTGTGGACACATTGAAGTATCCTTGAGAATTTTTATAGCCTCTGAATTGATTGTTTGATGTGCAAATAAATTGTGCTATGAACATGTGAAATCTGCCATTATGCTAGAAATGTAACAATGCTTTGAATTGATGAAATAATGGCATTTTTTGTTCAAGTATGATGTATGTGAATGCATGCTAGCAACCTAAACAATTAGTTTATGAGACCTAATTGAAAATTATATTATGAATGGATACTTATATAAGTTTGATGATGATGTATATGTTACGTAGATAAAAGTCCCCTTTTATGTGTAAATGACAGGAAAGTCCCCTTTTATTATGTAAATGGCACAAAGAAAGTCCCCTTTTATATGTAAAAGGCACAGGAAAGTCCCCTTTTATGTGTAAAAGGCACGGGAAGTCCCTTTTTATTATGTAAAGGGCATGGCCAAGTCCCCTTTTATATGTAAAGAGCACGGAAAAGTCCCTTTAATGTGTATAGGGCACAAAAAAGTCCCCTCCAATGTCCTGGGGCACGTATATTTCAGAATGCAATACTATGCTATTAAGTAGCATTACGTGTGTATATTAAGTGATTGAATAATAAAATAAACCCACTTCGAAAGGATGATTTTTGAACTTTAAAATGAACCATTGATATATATATATATATATATATATATATATATATATATATATATATATTATATTGCATACTCACACTTTCTCAATAAACCGAAGTGGCTGGGGTGATGACAATGACATTATGATTGTGTAATTGATGAGTTACCTCCTGAGAATTGTATAATTCTCACCCCTATGTGTTTTTGTGCTCCCATGTCACCTCCAGGTTGATCTAGAGAACGATGCGGCCTATGTGAAAGAATGCGGATTAAGTAGTTTAGTAGTTGATGTTTTTACTTCCTGTGCATAGTTGGAGATATATGTATGTAAATGTAATAGAGAACGTATTGTATTAAAGCTCTTAGAAGAGCTTCCTTTTGTATTTGGCTATGTATTCAATAAATGCTATGTTTCTTTGTTATACATATTAATAGAATTATACTTAGTTATTACATTAATCGAGCTTGCTATAGATATTTAAGAAAGGTCTATTAATTTATACGTAACAACTCCTTGAGTATGATGTCATGACTTAAGAATGATGCTATACTTGGGAGGATGTTACATAAATCATTCACATAAATTTTAGAATCGAGTTTTGAAAAAAAGAGGTTAAAGAAAGGCCTACTTGTTACTAGAAGTTCGTTGTACTTGTCTTAGCCTTTGCTTGTGCCTCTACACCCAAGCTTCACTTTAAATTAGCCAAAACTTCCTCTAGGATGGTAATATAACAACTGCCTCTTGATGGTGTGGTGGAAAAAGAAGCCTTGGAAGAAGGTTGAGTCAAAGATTTCAAGTGGTAGTCTTGTGTTTGCGCTAAATCTATGGATACTTGATGTTATAGCTTAAGGTTTTGGTAAGTTTATGATGGTTTTGAGAAAGAAAAGAATAGAGAGATGGCTGTAAGAGTTGATGGCCGAGAACTTGAGGAAGGAAAATGATGAATTTTGATTTTATTTTCATTTGAAGATAATGTACACATTAATTATTATGGAAATATTTTCTTTGAAGATAATTGATGGATTTTTGTAATGTTTCTATTGGCTCATAAAAAGGGCAATGGTGTGGCATATTTCTAAACCACACACTTATCACCTTAGGTGGCAAGTTAACATGCAAGTCTTATACGATATATGAAACTACACACGTAATTTTCCTGACGGGTAAAATACCATACTTGAAAAATAGATATTGCCCAAATAAAATTTGGGTCTAAATTTCTTATTTTTTTAAGATTTTATAACCTTAATCCTATATTTTCTCAGTCTCGGGCATCTCTGGATTCCAATTCTAGGGTTTTGGTGGTTTTACGGCCTGCGGGGCCCGCATAGTCACTATTCACATTTTTTTTGTATCTTCCTCAAGTTAGTCTTACCTCAACTAACCTTATCAGAATCATAAAATTCTAATTAATAAAGCCTAAATAAAATTTTTTAAAATAAATTTTGAGGTGTTATATTTGGCCCGTCTCTATACCCTCATATCGTATGACTCTAGCAGAGTTAAGAGAGCTAAAAAGCAGTTATAGGAGTTGTTGGACAAGGGGTTTATTCAGCCAAATACCTCCCCATGGGGTGCTCCATGTTGTTTGTCAAGAAGAAGGACGGTTTGATGAGAATGTATAGATTGTAGGAAGTTAAAGAAGGTGACGAACAAGAACTGATACCCCTTACCTTGCATTGATGATCTTTTTGACTAGTTTCACGGGGCAACATGTTTTTCCAAGATCTCTAACACCCGAAAATTATTTAAAAATTAATTTGAGCTTTGGTATTTGTAATTTCAAAAATTGAAGTTTAGCAACAATGAGGGTGGCCTAACGACCTGGCAAAAAAAAAAAAAATTTTTGGGCCGGGTAAATAGTAACCTTGCGGTCCTCCGCCCGTAAAGCGAAAACCTTTCAGACCAAAAATGCCCGGACTGAGAAAATAGAGGGTTGAGGTTAGAAATAGTAAGGAATGAGAATTTATACCTAGATTTAACTTTCGGGTAATGTTTGATTACTCGAGTACAGTGTTTTACCTGTCGGAGAGTTTCAATGTGCGGTTTTTGACACCGTACAAGTTACTTGGTGGCCAAGTAACCTTTACCATCCACTTTATGCCAAGTGGATGGCAAGGATTAAAACTTGAAAAGCAAGTTTTAATCTTGACCTTTCATTTATTATATTTTACTCGGAAACCAATATCTCGTCGTTCGTGAATTTTGATGTGCGGTTTTAACACCAAAAAAGCTACTTGCTCCCTAAGTTAAAGTGAGCCACTCATCTTGAGCCAAGTGGATAGCCAAGATTCATTCTTTGACCAACAAACCAAATCTTAGCCATCCATTTCATTATTTCTTTTTGAAAAAGGAAGAAATACCCATTTTGACTATATTTAATACCAAATAAAATAAAACCACCAAACCTTATCACCACCACTCCATCATTTTCGGCCAAGAGGCTGAAAACACAGCCCTTCCATTGTTCTTCCTCTCAAACCTCCATTAACAAGCTTCAAGTTTGCAAAACCTTAGCTCAAACTCACTAAAACACCAAGATCCTTTCACAAAACTTATTATACTCCTCATAATCTATCAAACTAATCGATTGGAATTTCATTTCCTCACCATTGCTCACCTTAATATCTCACTTCCTCACTGCCTAAGGAGGGTTTGATGTTGATTTGGTGGCCTTGAAGTGAGCAAGATCAATCTTGGAACATCCTTTAAGCCAAGATCCCTAAAAGCCACCAAAGTAGGGTTTTCTTTGGCCTTTTCTTTCCAAATTTATGCTGAACATTTCTGATTGGTATTGGTCCAAAATTTCTGATTATATTGGTCGATAATATATTGATATTGATGTATTAATTTTGGTGGTGTGGTTGGATGAAATTAGAAATCACTTTTGTGAAAAGAGATTTTGAACCTTGCTGCTGGATTTTTTATTTTTGTCCTGGCAGCACTAATCACGAATTTTCTGAAGAATTTTGTGTATTTTCATGAGCTAAAAAAAATATATGTTGAAACCAACATCCTAGGCTAGTTCTACAAATTTTCTTGAGCTTTGATTGTTACTCCTAATGCTTTAAAAAAATCAATAACCGAAATGGTGTAGATGCTACCTAAAATTTTGGAACAGAAGCTATAAATTTGTCTAATTTTATTAACATACAAAATGATTGAATTATACTTTGAAATTTTTACAAGATATTTTCAATATCTCGAAGTATACCCATGATTTTTCTTTTGAACTGATTCAATCGTTTGTTAGGGTTAAAAATTGTGAGAATATGGTTCTAAACTTAAGGAGGGGTCTCTGACCACTAAAATTGTTGAATTTTGTTATCATACATAGAGAACTCTTTTTACTCTGAAATTTTTACAGGACCTTATTGACATATTGAGGTGTCATTGAGAAATGTCATAGCCTCTGAATTGATGGTTTGTTATGCAAATAGATTGTGCTATGAACATGTGAAATTTGCCATTATGCTGGAAATGCAACGATGCTTGGAATTGATGAAATAATGGCATTTTGGGTTCTATTATGACATGAATATTTGATGTTAATTATTTGGCCATGTGATTTGTGACATATGAATGCATGCTAGAGGAAATAGAGAGTGGTTTATGAGGCCTGATTGAAATTTCATTGTGAATGAAATGTCTACATGTGCTTTATGCATGCATTTGGAAAAGGAAAAGAGAATGTATAAACTTAAATTGTGCATGTTCTGACATATGGACAAAACAAAAATAAGACTTAGGTTGAATGAGGGAAAGAAATTGAAAAGAGAAATTTCCCCAAATATTTTAGTCGATAGACGTATTGGCTAGGAATAGATCTTTGTGTGATTCAGAAATGGAAAAAATGAAATTTGATGATCACGTATAGGAATGAGCTTAAGTCCTGATAAACGTCTATTTCCCTTGTATGGTGTAATCCACTATAAATACCATTTGGTATAAACTATCTATTGTGGAATTGTCCACAGCAAATACCCATTGGGTATAAACTAAGTCTTTCCTATGTCAATGAAAAGAAAAAAATGCACTGATTTGATTTCTATGGCCACAAGTGAAACCATGTCACGTTGATATAAGTTTCCTGCATGTATTATATGCATACTCATCTTACTCTGAATTGATTGCCTGGGATGACTCACTAGTTGTGGAAACTTTATGATATATATGCCCTAAGTGGTTGATTGTTAAAAGCTACCCACTTGGAAGGATGGTTTTAAAACTTTAAAATGAATCTTTAGTTTACATTACATGATCACATTTTTCTAATAAACAAATGGCTTGGGGCGATGACGATGACATTTATGATTGTGTAACTGGGAGTTGCCCTCCTGAGAATTGTGTAATTCTCACCCCTATATGTTTATGTATCCGTGTCACCTCCAGGTTGATCCAGAGGACTGCAAAGCTGCTACACTAAAGGAATCGGATTGCAGTAGTTTAGTAGTTAGTGTTTTTATTATGTTGTACTTAGTGGTGTGTATATGTTTGTAAACAAAGTAGAGAACATGTATGTATTCAAGCTCATAGAAGAGCTTCCTTTTGTACTTACTCATGAAATAAATAAATGTTTTGTTTATTTGTTGTATATATAATAGAACCATGAATTAGTTACTACTCTACTTGATCAATCTTGCTATAGATATTTAAGAAAGGTTCATAAATTAATAAGTAACAATTCTGATACGATGCCATGACTTAAGGATCGAATTGTACTTGGGGGGATGTTACAAGATCGACCTTCGATTTGACTATCATCAGTTGAAGATTAAGGATGAAGATATGTTAACTCCAGAACCCTTCAGAAAGTTTTAAGGCAATATGTTTTTAATGACAACAAAACCAATCTAAAGGAAATATTTTGAAGAATGACTAATGTTTATCTTGAGTTTCTTGGAGTAGCGACAGGTCCTATCATTGGCATAATAAGGTTTATTTAAGCAAGAATAATTTTACTTTACATGTGCAAGCATGTTTTGTCTCGATTTTAAGATATATGAACAAAATGAAAGTGATATTTATGCCCAAATGCGAGCTTAAAATGTCGAACGATTGAAGAAAAGAAATTCAGTACAAGAAACCAAGATTTAGGACTTCAGAAAGTACACATAAAATGAAGTTATCCATCAAACACTGTAGCCAAAGAGTTCTACTATCTTCAATCATCATAGTCACAATGTTTTGTTCATCAACAAGCCATGATTGAGGACAAGAAGATACTGTGCGCTACAAGAAATGGAGGGAATTTTTCAAATTCAAATTTGAATTTGAAAAGTCAAAACCTAGTGACTAAAGCAGCCATCTTTTGCCACCATGGTTAACTATCTTAGCTTCTAGAACAAAGAGTTCAGAAACCACGTTCAAAAGTAAGAGTAATTTCTGAAGTAGTATCAGAAATCTCAATCTTGCAATGGCTTCTACAACAGCTTTGACAACAAAGGCTACTCTTCTATCCTGATTTTCCAAAACACAAATGGATGATCAATATGTGTCACTTGGAGATCTGATCAAGGACAATAGTCACAAGGAAGACCATCTATAAATGAGATATTGTGCTTTCAAAGACATAAGATTGATGCTACATAAAGAGCAAAAACTATGTGAAAATTTCTCCACATCTTCTTGTAAAGTTCATTACATCTAGTAATCATTTCCTTTGGTTGTAAAATTTTTTTTTCTATTTTCCTTCAATGTTCATACATTCTTCCAAGGAAGAATACTTAGAGAAAGAATTTATTCAAGTGTTTCTCGGATCTTTCTTTGTAAATTTTAAAGAAACTTCAGTGTAGGTTAGTTTGAGTTGCAAACCCAAACACAAACCTTTGTATCCTCGATCCAGGTAGTGATCGTGTGAGCTTAGCTTGGAAAGGCTAGTCAAAGATTACTTGCAACGTGACAGTAAAGGTGTTTTATGTTCTCAGTTAGCTTGGAGAGGCAGGTTAAAGACTACTTGGTTTAGCTTGAAGAGGCTGATGAATAACTACTTGGTTTATGACAGTAGGGTTGTTTCCTGGTCACTAGTGATAGCTTGGGAAGGCTATTGTAAAGATTATCATTGTTCTTTCTTTGGTCTAGAAAGATTTAGTGGAACTCAACTATTGTTTAGAACTGGATGTAAGCAGGTTGGCCAAACCAGGATAATCTTCAGTGTAATATCTTTCTCTTCTTCTTTATCTTTTATTTGCTTATTGCTTTTAGCATATTTACTGTGTTTTTCTTCGAAAACCCTCTTTTACATGTGTAGCTAACTTTATTAGTTCAGAAAGCTCACTTTCTAATGTCTTTAACACTCGCTTTCATGAACTTCAACTTCACAACTTGATAGTACTTTGATTAATTTTTTTTTCAGATCGAAGAAAGGAAATAAAAAGAAACACACACGATTTAACCCCTCTTTTCATGTGCATTTTTACCTACAAGTGGCATCAAGCTTGGCCTCGAAGGGTTTGAGCTTTCTAATGATGCAAAGGACAAAGATCTGAAGGACAAATGACACAGATATTCATGTAGCTTAATGATACTCCATTAATAGACCATCATTCTTTGATGGTGGGGATTATGCCTACTAGAAAGATCAAATAGAGTTGTTCATAAAATACATAAGTCTTGACTTGTGGGAGATAATACAAGAAGGAGATTTTGTTCCAAGGAAGGAAGTTCAGGAAGGATGATGCACCCTCAACTTCAAGAGAAATCCCTCAGAGTAGGTGGATAGAGCAACACAAGGCCAAGGTTCAACTGAACTCAAAAGCTAATTACCTACTCACGTGTGCTTAAGCAAAGATGAATATGACAAAATCATCACTTATGACATGGTAAAGGAAATATGGACAGGCTGTACATGTTGCACAAAGGCACTGATCAAGTGAAAGAAACAAAGATCAGGATGCAGGTTCATCAATATGAGATGGTCAAAATGATAAATCAAGAAAATATTGATGAAATGACCACACAATTTATGCATATCATAAACCAACTAAAAGGATTAGGGAAAAGATATTCTAACTCTGAGATGGTTAGAAAAATTCTAAGAAGTCTTCCTGCCAAATGGCTGCCTAAGGTCACAACCATTATTGAGGCAAAAGATCTTTAAACTCTCAACTTGGATGCACTCATTGGGTCACTTAAAACCTATGAGGTAGTGCTCTCGAAATGCATGGTGAATCCACAAAGAAGAGCAAGTTCATGGCATTGAAGTCGTATTATCAAAAGGTAAACAAAGCTAAAGCAATGAAAGTTGTTGAAACCTCTGATGAAGAGGAAGAAACTGATGATGAGACAGAAGAAGAAGATGGAAATGAACTTTCCATGCTGGTGAAAAAGATGTCCAAAGCTTGAAGAGGCAAGATGAAGAGAAGAAGGGACATTAATCTCAAAAGGACAGAAAGGAAAGCTGAAGCTTGAAAGTGATAACTATAAGGAAAAAGTCACTTTAAACCAGAATGTCCTAAACTCAAAAGCCCACAGAAGAAATTTGTGCCTAAGAAAAAGTGATGCTGGCCACCTAGAGTGAATTTGAGGAAGAAAAAGAAGGATTAGAAGATCAGGAGGAGATAGATCTTGCCAACCTATGCTTCATGATAGGCTACTCATCAGAAAGTGAACCTAAGGTAAACAATTCTAATCCTTATGATGAACTGTTATCATTATATGAAGAGTTGCTAGAAGATTCTCAAACTCTTTCTTCTCACTATCTTAACCTGAAAAGGGAACATAAAAAGACTATTTTAGAACTTAAAATTGCTAAGACAAAAGCTAAGAATCTAAGGCTTGAAAAAGAAGAATTGAAGGGAGAAAACAAGATTCTACATATAAGATTCAAAGCCTTAAATCTGAAGTCCCTAGTAAAAATGAAAACACTCAGAAAATCATTATTGAGATAGAGAGAACTTCAAGGCTTCTTAAATCTAACTTTGAAACAATGGTGAAAGGATAAAAAAATCTTGATTTGATGCTTGGAGGTCAATAGCCATATTTTAAAAAGACAGGTTGGGATATGAAGAAGAACTTGATGAGAAAGGAAAACTAACTCCTCTAAAGAAAGTAAAGAACAAGGCTTCTTGTACTTTTTGTTTTAAGAAGGGACATCCACCTGACAAATGCTTCATGAAAAATAAGTATGTCAAAAAGGTTGGAAGACCTCATTCTCAAAAGACTAACTCAAAAGGACCCAAGAAATCTGGATACCTAAAATAAAAATTGTGTTTGTTGCAAATATGTTCGAGGACACATGCGAAACTTGAAAACAAGTGGTACATAGATAGTGGTTGCTCAAGGCACATATCCAGATCTAGAAGGTGGTTCAGAAATCTGCAACCTAAAAACTATGGATCAGGAAATTTGCTGATGGAGGTAAGGCTAAGGTCATAGGCATAGGAAATGTTAGTAAGGATAATTCTCACCAATTTATGATGTCTTGCTTGTTGATGGTCTAGCTCAACTTATTAAGTATTAGCCAGTTCTATGACCAAGGCTTTAATGCTATCTTTAGTGCTCATGCATGCAAAATAGTTAGTCCCTCTTCTGGACAAGTCATTCTGTCTAGTAAAAGGCATGACAACATGTATATGTTATTCTTGGATGACCTGAGAATCAAGATGCAAAATGTCTCACATACTTCATGGATGATAAGTGGCTATAGCATAAAAAGCTTGGGCATGCTCATATGAAGCTCATTTCTAAGCTTTCTTAGAAAGAGCTTGTTAAAGGCTTACCAAAGATCAGATTTGACAAGGACTCAACTTGTGATTTATGTTAAAAGGGTAAGCAAACCAAAGCTTCTTTCCATAATAAGCATGTGATTTCAACCACCAGACCACTTGAGCTTTTACATATAGATCTCTTTGGACCAACCAAGACTATAAGCCTTGCTAGAAAGAGATATTGTCTTGTCCTTATGGATGACTACTCTAGATTCACATGAGTCATCTTTCTAGCTTCTAAGGATAAGGTATTTGAAATATTCAAAGTTTTTGAAAAATGTATTTGCATAGAAAAAGATTTCCAAATCAACTTTATCATATCTGATCATGGAGGAGAATTTGAGAATCATATTTTCGAAGAGTTTTATGAAAACCATGACATCCTTCATGAGTTTTCTGCACTTAGAACTACCCAACAAAATGAGGTTGTTGAGAGGAAAAATAGAAGCTTGCAGGAAATGGCTAGAACAATGCTTTTAGAAAGTGGTTTATTTAAAGGTTTTTGGGCAAAGGTGGTAAACACCTCATGCTATATACAAAATAGAATCCTTCTAAGGCCAATCCTCAAGAAAACTCCCTACGAGCTATGGAAGGTTAGGAAATCCAATATTTCATGTTTTCACATCTTTGACTCATCATGTTTTATCCTTAACACTAGGGACAAACTTGTAAAATTTGATCCTAAATCTGATGATAGTATTTTCCTAGGATACTTTTCTATCTCTAGAGCTTCCAGAGTATATACTAAGAGAACACAATGCATTGAAGAGACTTTCACATAAAGAAGGACCTTGCTGATCTTAAAGAACTAGAAGAGAGCCTTGAAAAGATAAGTCTAAGGAAACTTCTAAGCAGGAAGATGAAAGACATACCATTAGAAAGTAAGCTCCAAAACATAAGCACTTCAAAAAGCTTGCTCAAAACTCCAAAGCAATTCAGAAAGTAGCATTTTTGAACACGAAGAAGAGCAATTCTGAAGATGAAGGAGAAGCTAAAGAACCTCAAAACCAGAGAAACTACAAGGGAGTTTCTATTTAAAGGTAGTTCTCAAAAGAGAGTTCTTGGAGATACTTCCAAGGCTGTGAGAACAAGATCATCCCTTAGAAATACATCAAACTATGCTTTCATCTCCACTATTGAACCTGAATGCATTGACGAAGCTTTGAGTGATCAAAGTTGGGTGGATTCTATGCAAGAAGAACTGGACTTCAGAAAAGTAAAGTCTAGACACTTGTTGAAAGACTAAAGGGCAAGACCATCATTAGTACAAAGTGGGTGTTCAGGAATAAGCTCGATGAAGCAGGAAAATTCATTAGGAACAAAGCAAGATTGGTTGTTCAAGGCTATAATCAACAAGAGGAAATTGATTATGATGAAACCTTTGCATCAGTAGCTAGGCTTGAAGCCATTAGAATGTTACTTGCTTTTGTTGTTTTCAAGGAATTCATTCTCTACCAAATGGATGTTAATTCTGCATTTCTAAATGGATTCCTCTCTAAGGAAGTATATGTGAAGTAGCCTCCTGGTTTTGAGAATGAAGACCTTCCCAACTATGTCTTCAAGCTAACTAAGGCTCTCTATGGTTTGAAACAAGCTCCTCGAGCTTGGTATGATAACTGAGTACCTTCTTGTTGAAGAATGGGTTTAAGAGAGGTAAAGTTGATATTACTCTATTTACCCTTGAACAAGATAATAACTTCCTGATTGTTCAAATATATGTTGATGATATCATATTTGGCGCTATTGATCATTCTCTCTATGAAAAGTTTTCAAAACTTATGCAGAGTGAATTTGAGATGAGTATGATGGATGAACTAAAATTCTTCCTTGGTTTGCAAATAAAATAGCAAAAGGAAGGAACCTTGATTCATCAAGAAAAATATACAAAGGAGCTCTTGAAAAAATTTAATATGGATCAAGCCAAGCTAATGAGCACCCCCATGCATCCATCTCAAAACATTGATGCTAATGAGAATGGTGAAAAAGTTTCATAAAGTAATTATCATGGAATGATTGGTTCACTCCTACTTTACAGCTAGTAGACTAGACATTCAATTAAGTGTGGGAATTTGTGCTAGATTTCACTCTAACCCAAAGCAATCTTACTTAAATGTCGTTAAGAGAATTCTTCGATATTTATTAGGTACTACTAATCTTGGCTTGTGGTATGGAAAGGTACTTCTTATGATATTGTAGGTTATTGTGATGCTGACTTCACTAGAGATAGAATTGAGAGAACAAGCACCAGTGGTTGTTGTTGTTTCTTTAGAAAAAGTCTTATTACATGGTCATACAAAAAGCAGAATACAATTGCTCTCTCTATTCTTGATGCTGAATATGTAGCTTAAAATTGTTGCACCTAGATGCTTGGATAAGGAACCAGCTAGAAGATTATCACTTGAGGTATTCCAAAATCTTTATCTATTGTGATAATACTAGTGCTATTAATCATGTTAAAAATCCTATCCAGGACTCTAGATCCAAGCACATTCATGTTAAACATCATTTTATTTGTGATCTTGTTCAAAAAGGAGATGTTGAGTTAATGTTTGTGAATACTGAAGACCAAGTGTAGATATATTCACAAGGCCATTAGCCAAAGATCATTTTTGTGTCTTGAAAAAGCTTTTAAACTTAAGCATTTTTAAATCTACATAAGCTTTCATGCAAATCATCTTTGGATACTCTCTCTCTCTCCCATATTTCCAAGCAAAACCCAAAAGAAGATTTCCAGTGTGCAAGTTCAAAGAAGATGGGTTGATCAAAAAGAAGTTGGGGCATTAGAAAGAAGATAAAATCAGAAAATGAAGAAAATATGGGGTCATAGGATTATGTTTATGAAGATGAGCTTATGATGAGTTTGTGATGTGTGTTCAATGGATCAAAAAGTGAATAGTGAAGCTTAGAAAGAAAGTTCTTCAAAGTACTCTCAAGAGTCAAAAACCTCTCCTTCTAAAGAAAGATGAAAAGATGGGATAATTCCCATTCTTTTGAGTTCTCTCTTTCCCATGTCGCTTCACCTTCATTAGTAACGTCATATCACTTAAATAACCCCCCACTTCTCACACATCATCTTTTTATCTTGGCCTTCAACCTCAAACATGCTATGTAACGCCAATTTTTTTCCATGTGCAAATGGCCAAAATGCCCTAAGGTCATTTTACAGGAAAATAAGGATTGCTAGCCCGGCCATTCTCTAGGGGATGTTTTGATATTGAAAGGGGATTACATGTGCTAATAGAGCAGAAGAATCTCATTTTTGAGTTTCGATGCTCAAAATGACCAAAATACCCTGTGGCTAAGTAACACCAAATTAAGTACCGATTAAGCCTAGACTTCACCCAAAGGTTTGAAATGATGTTTTTAAGTAATGTTTAACATCAAGTTGAGCCCAGGTAGCCTCGGAAGGTTTTGGTGAAAAATTATCGTTTTGCCCCCAACTAAGTACATTTTGGGCCTAATGATACGATCAATGAAACCTAAGCAATATTAGGCTCTAATTAAAGATTAGTAAATCCTAATTACTAATCTCGAGTCAAAATATTTAATTGAGGTTAATTAGAACTTAAGATTGCTTAGAAAAACTCAAATCCTTTTCTTGATCTAAGACTTTATATCACATTTTTATGAATAGTAAAATCCCTATTCCAATTTCCTTAAATTATGGAAATGGTCACATGATGAGATTTCTCCCTAATAAAGGTGGATTTGCATTAATCAAGCAAGAGCACTCTTGAATCCTGTCTTGAGCCACCTTAATTTCTCATTTCCTCACCTAAAACACTAAATTACAACCCCTAATCCGTGACCTATCCAAATCAACTTCTAAATATACCCATAAACCAACATTAAAATGAGATTTTCTCTTCCTCATTTTTCATCCATCACATGTTGAAATTCAATTAAAATATACTTGAAGAACCATACCTAGCCATACCTTAAGCCATGCCTTGAACCATACATACCTTAAGCCATGCCTTGAACCATACCTAGCCATACCCAAAGCCATGTCATGCAAAGAGATATTTTTCTCTTCCTTGCCCTTTAAAAGGCCGCTGGGCACTCCTCCCATTTCACCCCCTTGTGTTTCATTTTTCTATAAAGAAGCATCAAGAGAAGCTTGCAAAAACACTTGCTCATACTCAAAACTTCAAGTTTTTTTTCTTTAAGCTCAAAGAGCTCTTTTTTTCCTTCTTCTTCATTCTTCCAAGAGCCACCATCCTCCACCATTTCCTAATCTTAAACCACCATACAACCACCATAAATATTCCTTTAAACACATAACCTCTCTACCTTCAAGATCAAAAACCCAAGACAAACCTTTCTCCCTTTTCTTTTCTTCTTGGCCGAAATTACATTAGCACCAAGGAAGATTTGTTCTTCTCATCACATTTCCAAGACCAAGCTTTTCTCTTTTCAAAAGAAAAACATTTTTGGAAGGGAGATTTTTTAAAGATTGCTATTTTTTTCTTTTGTTTTACCTTTGGTTTAAGATGTTGTAATATTGATTCTTCCATCCTCCTCCATATTTTTGGTTCCTTATTTTCCTTTTTTTCCCTCTTTATTTTCAGCCTTGGTGGCCTACATAATGAAGAAACCATGGTTTGATGATGAGGATCTTGGGTGTTAGTTGCAAAACCATCATTTATTTGACCTCTAAAGCTTGAAGGTTTCACTTTTAAGAGTTTTAGTAAATGAAGATATTATGTTAAATGGTAGTCTTGAGCCTAGGACTCAAAGAAATAAAAGGAGTGCATTCATATTTATATTTCAAGTCCTTGCATTGCATATTTATATTTAAGCCTTGTATTTCATGTTTACATTTATGTTATCACCTAAATAATTAACTCAAAGCCTACCTATTTCAACCTTAAAGTTGATTGTTGATTTAGAGTGAATACTCTAAGGGGCCTAGAGCACTAAAATAAAGAAACATTTCTTGTCTACCATATTTATTTTTCAAGTCATCACGTAAACTTAAAGATTTAAAACTAGAGCTTGCATTCTCATATTTAAATTCAAAGCTTTGCATAGCATACTTATATTTTTCTTACCATCACCCTATAATGCCAAGATTAAAAATGAAGCTTGCATTGCATGTTTAAAATTATGCCATCACTTGATTAACCTAGTGCTCAAGACTCACCATTTTAACTCACATGAAAACTTTGACTCATGGAATATATATCTTATTAAATGTAGATATCCTTTTATTAAGCTCTCTAATTTTTTTTACTTATCTAAGGTTACTTATTGTGTTGCCATAAGGATACGAATTATTTATAAGAACACCATAATGATCCATTTTGTTTTTATTTTAAATCTATCCAGATTTGTTTAGTGATGCTCTTAGGTTAATAATAATATAAGAATTCTTGCATTTGATCCCTTAGATGCATGAGATGAAAAATATGAAGTTGGGTCTACCCGATTTAGAGGTTAAATCGTTTATAAGGTGACGAAAGTACTTATCCTGTAAATGTTGTGATTTTCCATACGCTTGAGAAATTATGTGAAATTGAGGTCTTACATGTTTAGTTATTTGATTTTGAATGGATATGACATGTTATAATTTCACTTGGAATATTTTAAAGTTGCATAGGTTCAAAAGAGCATGAGACTTTGTGGTTTTATGTTTCAGTTGATATGTCATGATTTCCCCAATTGATTATTTCAAGGCAATGATGTAGTTACTTTATGCATGCATATGGCTAACTTTTTTTGTTTTTCAAGAAAAATTTTACCCATATTTTCCTAATTATTTTCTAAAACCAAGTTAAGACTGAGACGAAGAGTAATAACTAATAATTAACTTGAATACATCCTAGGTGTATTCAGTTAAATATTAGGGTGTTACACGCTACCTCAACCATTTCATCTTCCTCTTCTCTCTATAACTGCAACCTTCTTCTCTCAAATCCATGTATCTTGCAACTAGAACTATTCTCTATCTTGCTCCCATTCTCACCTTAAATCCTTTCGAGCTACAAAATTTGTTTTACCAATGGCTGAAGGAAAACATTACTTTGGTCAAAATGCTAACATGGGAACACTTCTCATATTTGATGAGTTTAATGAGACCTTAGAGGCAGTAGAAGAGGGAAAGTTGAAGGGTTTCATCCAAGGAAGGGATAACTTGTGGAGGTTTGAGGGTCAATTTGTGTGCCAAGAAGTAGTGACCTACAAAAAGAAATTTCAGAGGAGGCTTACAAGAGCCATTTTACTATTCATCCTGGTACTACCAAGATGTATCAGGACCTAAAGAAGATGTTTTGGTAGCCCGGTTGAATAGAGACGTGGCCATAATGGTGAGTAAGTGCTTAGTCTCAGAAGGTGAAGATTGAACACTAAAAACCTTCAGGGATGTTGGAACCCTTGTCAATTTTGAATGGAAATAGGATATTATCTCGATGGATTTCATGGGTCTACCTAAGACCAAAGCTGGCCATGACGCCATATGGGTGATCGTGGACCGACTAACAAAGTCAGCTCACTTTTTGCCTATTAAGGTGACTTATTCGTTGGATAAGTTAGATCAGTTGTATATCCAGAGATCGTGAGGTTGCATGGAGTGCGATGATGATAATCTTTGATCGATCCGTTTACGTCATGTTTTTGGGGAGCCTTTTAGAAGGCATTTAGTTCAAAGCTCTTGAGCACAGCATACCACCCTCAAATAGATGGGCAATCGGAAAGGACTATACAAACCTTAGAGGATATGTTAAGGGCATGTGTGTTGGACGAAAGAAGAAGTTGGGATAAGTATTTGCCATTAATTGAGTTTGCATATAACAACAGTTATCATGCGAGCATTGGTATGGCACCGTATGAAGCCCTGTATGGAAGGAAGTGTCAATCGCCTTTGTGTTGGTATGAGGCCGGTGAGCAAAGCATGTTGGGACCAGAAGTTGTGAGGGAAACAACGAAATAGATCCAGAGGATCAAGGATAGGATCCTTATAGCTCAAAGTTGACAGAAAAGCTATGCGGATAAACGGTGAAAGCCATTGGAGTTCCATGAGGGAGAACATGTATTCCTTAGGATTGCCCCCAACGGGCATAGGACGAGCTATTAGAGTCAAAAAGTTGGGTCCCAAATTTCTTGGTCCCTTTGAAATCCTTAATAGTTCGGGTTAGTAGCATACCGAATAGCCTTACCACCTAATTTATCCAACCTTCATGATGTCTTCCATGTTTCTCAATTGAGAAAGTATCATCTGACCCTAGTCATGTGTTAGAGCTAGAACAAGTACAGTTAAGGGACGACTTAACCTTTAACATGCCACCTACGAGGATTATGCACAAAGGAGTCAAGCGGTTGAGGAACAAAACCGTACCTTTGGTCAAAGTGGCATGGGGACAAGGACGAGCGGAGGAATTCACATAGGAATTGGAATTGAGATGAGGATGCGATACCTTGAGCTATTTACAGGTAATGAATTTCGAGGGAAAAATTCTTTTTATACGCCCCAATTTTCAAGTGAGAAATGACTAACTGCACCGAGGTCATTTCTCCTGGAAATCGAGGACAGTTAGTCCAAACTATCCTCAAGGGGTTAGTCTAATATTTGAACGGGATTAAATGGGTAATGGATATGTTAGAGATGAAAATCTCAATTTCCTGGTTTTTCCCATACGTGAAATTACCAAAGTATCCCTGAGGTAATTTAACGCGGGATTAAGTGAGGTGAACCTGGCCATCAACCGAGAGTTCAAAAATGTTAACGATAAGTGTTGAATGATATTTGGAAAGTTCAGAGTGGTCCTGGAGTCCTTGTGTGAATTTACATTTTTGCCCCTGATTGGTTCTAAATGAGTCTAACAAAACGATTAATGTAATACATGCAATATTAGGCTCTAACTAAAGATAAATGAATTTTGATTAATAATTTTGAGTCTAAATAATTGTTTGAGGTTAATTAAGGCCTAAGATTGCTTAAGGAAGATCAAATTCCCTTCTTAAATCAAAGACATTATGTCATATCAAGCCAAATAGTATTTTCTCTCTCCAATTCCCTAAATCAAGGAACATGTTGGAGTTTGAATTTCAAACTAATTGAGTTTAATTCAAACTAAGCATGCAAGACTACTCCTAATTATGTCTTGACAAGCCTTAAACACTTGGTTACTAACCCAAACACCCAATTACCAATTCCTAACTCATTCCTTAATCAAATCTACATCCTAACACAAATGAAAAGTAAAAATTTCCCTCCCATGGGCCATGAAGGCCGCGGCCATCCACCCCTTTCCCGTCATATTTTGATTTTCATAAAACCCCAAAACACTCCAAAGAACTCTCATTGGTTGCCATTCATTTTTGTTACAAGTCTTGCTTCCAAAAATCCTCTCATTTCTCTCAACTCAAACTCTCATCTTCTTCCTCTTCCACCTCCATCTTCAACCTCTTCTCAACCATAAGCAACCACACCTCCACCTTAGACTAACTGTCAAACACATAACCTTTCCAAGACACAAGATCAAGCTTCCTCATTTTCAACCAAAGAAACAACTTGGTAGGGATTTTGTTTTGAGTTCTTCCTCTTATTTCTTTTCTTCATTTTTAGATTGTGATGATGGATTGAATGGTTGAGTTGTTGTTCTTCTTCTTCCCTTTTTGGTTTAAATCTTCCTTTTCTTTCTTTCTTTTTGGTTTTGGACATTGAATGATGATTGAAAACCATGGCTTGATGATGAGAGATCTTGATGGTGGTTTTGATATCACCATGTGCTTGACTTCTAGAGGCCAAGTTTTGGTTTATTTTGTTTGGTTTTAAAGAATGGTAAAGATGGAATGTTGTTGGTTGTTTTGAAATATTTCTTTTCTTTGATGTTCAAGGCCATAGCTTGATGATGAGGGTTTCTTGATGTTGGTTGTGAAACCATCATGTGCTTGACCTCTAAATTTAAAGACTTAATTTTTTTTTTTGGTTTCACTAAGTATGGAAAAACGGTTTATTGTTGGTTGTCTTTGTTGGATTTTCTTTGAGCTTGATAGTGAGTCTAAAGAAATGAGGTTCTTGGAACCATGGTGTGAAGAGACTCTAAAACTCATTTCCATTTTGTTAAGATTGATTGGGGTTGAGATTTGATTCTTTAAAGTCTTAGAATGAGCTCTAGTAAGATATAAAAAAATGGATTTGCATCATGTTTATATTTCAAGTTCTCATATCTCATGTTTATGTTTCAATGTTTTGCATATATTGTTTATTTTCAAGTCATCACCTTAAATCTTGAAGACTAAAGAAATGGACTTGTATTCCCATATTTAAATTTCAAGCTTTGCATTTCATGTTTATATTTCAAGTTATCACCTAAACTTTGAAGACTTAAAAATGAACTTGTATCCTCATATTTATATTTCAAGTCTTCCATATCACATTTAAATTTCAAGCCATCACCTAATAATGATAAAGGTCTAAAAAGAGGTTTACATAGCATGTTTATTATTCTTGTCATCACCTAAGCCTCTAGAGCTTAAAGACTTGCCTTTGTATCTTAAAATGGAAATCTTGATCATGGCTATTGAATATGTTTTAGCCATGATAATGTTGGATTTGTTTTCTTTTGAGACTTGAATCTTGCTTTTATGATGTACAAAGTTGTAGTGAAAAACTTGTTTTGATTTGTAAAAATGTAAACCCGATTTCAAAGGAATGTTAGAATCATGTTCTAAAATGGTCTTGAAGAGAAAGTGTAGCTTTGAATGTGTCAAAAGTTTTATTTCTCAAATTTCGTGGATTCTAGTAATCAATTACCATCCCATGTAATCGATTACCAAGATGATTCTTTGTAACAGAACAAGTTTTGACCTTAATCAATTACCAGCTTCAATAATCGATTACCATGATGTTCTTCATACCTGGAACAAGTTTTTGGCTTTGGTAATTAATTACCAACTTCAATAATCGATTACCATGATGTTCTTCATAACTGGAACAAGTTTTGGCTTTGGTAATCGATTACCATTCATGTAATCGATAACCATGATGTTCTTCTGTCCAGAACAAGTTTTGGTTTTGGTAGTCAATTACCATGCTCATGTAATTGATTACCAGGATGCTCTTTGAGCCGAAACAAGTTTTAGTTCTGGTAATCAATTACCAGCATATATAATCGATTACCAAAACCCAAATGTGCAAATAAGTATGTTCTAAATGAGATAAAGTGGATTGGTGACCCTAGATGCTTATGTGTTGAATTGTGTGAATGATGATTCCCTAGTATACTGTTTATATATATATATATATATATATATATATATATATATATATATATATATATATATATATATATATATATATATAACTGCTGAGCATTAGATGAGTCCTTGACTTCCTGGCATACTAGGTAGGAGCTGAGCATTGCATATGCATTAGTTGAGTCCGGTCCTTGACTTCTGGCATACTAGGTAGGAGCATATTTACTGCTATAAGATATTGATATATATATCTATGGATATATATATATATATATATATATATATATATATATATATATATATATATATAACGAGATGTGATGCATGTTTATATGATCAATGACATAATGATTTGTGGCATGATGAGATTATGATTAAATGATTAAGATACATGATTTATAAGGTTTTATGAGCATGAAATGTTAAAAGATAAGTATGATTATATGCTCATGTTTGCATCTCTAAATAACATGATAAGATTAAAGGTGACATAAGACACATGGAAATGATCCTCTAGACTTGGGAATTAATGGTTATGAGAGGTGATCCAGAAGAGGTGATCCTTTAGACTCCAAGAATTAATGGTTATGAAAGGTGAACCTATGCCCCCAATCCTGCACTCTTGGAGTTGGGAATTTAGCTTATCAAGAGGGTAAGTATAGACTAGTGACGACTAATTAGGTATGAGCTCATAACCTACAACTCTCAAAAGGGGAGAGTATTAGGGTGGCCCCACAAAAGAGAATAAGAAGTTAAGTCACCTAAAAGAACAATGAGGAAAGATCATGCTAAAAAAATTTACATTCTCTATGTTATGCCCAATTAATATGATTATATGATATTTTACTTATGGCATTGACATGCATCCATGATTTAGTATGCCACACTCATGCATTAAGACTCATGCTAAAAGACATGGTCCTCAGCTAATAATATTTTGAACTAAATAAATGAACTATACATGCCCAACACTATCATAAATGAAACTCAAGGTTCCTGAGGACGTAGATGATGACACATATTAGAGGCAAAAACCCTACTCAGATTCTTGTATAAGTTTCTCATCCTTTCTTCTTCTTTCCATTTCATCTTCAGAGGTCGATGGAGACCTTCGTGATCTATGTTGATGCTCCCACCTGGGAGATACACTTAATGCTGCTCACCAGATGTATCACTTCGTAGGTCGATGTGCTGTCCACCTTTTTGTCTTCATGGAGCGGCCCTTTGCACACCCGGCTACCAACTACCAGCTCCAGGTTCTCCTGCTACTCCATTTCTGATGACCTCATTTTTTAGCGTGCTCATCCGTGGGGAGTAGATTCACCACACTTCCCTGCTACTTGGCTTTCCTGGGACATCCTGGTACGTGCCATGGTCACCTCCTTTCCATCCCAAGCCATGGTTAGGCCCATATAAGGATTCACCCACCCAAGCTCTCCTCTAATGGTTCTCCCTACCGTTCTTATGATAATGGAGGTTGGTAGCTGATAGAGAGGCTACGGTCACACGCCAATTAGAGGAGCTACACCTATTCATGGAGGAGCCACGGACCCCGCGAGGTGCCCTTGCTCGCCCTACCCACCATCTTGTCACACTCGATGAGCTGGCCCACTAGATTGGTTACCTTCCTCTCTCCTTGGAGCAATAGCAGTCAGAGCAAGTTTTGGACCTTTTAGAGTGCTTGGACACGTACAATATAGAGGATAGCCTTCTTTTGCTTTTGTTTATTAAAGGTTATCTATCCTAGGCGCACCCCAAGTAGAGTAGTGGACGAGAAGTCCTTTATGTAGCCTGGTTATAGTTTACATTTGCTTTTGATTCATGGATATTCTAGGATGACTATACATTTTCAGCCTAACCTTTGTTGGTGGGCATGTTATAACTCTCTTTATGTATATTGTAACACCCTAACTTTCACCTAATATGCTCGAGTCGCATTCAGCTAGTTATTAGCGGTTACGTCTTCGTTTCAGAACTTGACTTGGCTTTCTTTAAAATACGAGTACTAAAAATACGACTAAATTTTCTTTTTGAACTTAAGACTTAAAATGCAAGCCGCGCATGCGCATAAGGACCGAGCTAAACAAAAAACATAACGACCAGGTATACATCACCATAACAATCATAAATAAACCATAGAATAAACACAACATAACATGTAGTATTATATTATAATCATAACAAAACGTGATGCCCTTATAAATATAAGGACACCTCAAGATACTAGATACATCAAGCAAGGTTAACTAACACAAAACATAATTATAAATAGGCTAGACTAGTCTTCAAGCTTCCATTGCGCCCTGATCCGATGTGCATAACTCCTACGCTAAAGCTTCAGGGAAAATCATGAACATCCGCATCAATCTCGTCTGGAGACGACACGAGAGGAAAAAACAAAAGGGTGAGAATACTCATACAAGATTCTCATAGGACTCCTTGACTTAACACAAGTGTCATCGTCATCGCCTCCAACCATTTGGGTTTCATTATGAAAGAGGTATACATGCATAGGTTCAATTTTAATTTCTCAAATCCTATTATCTGAAGTGGGTTCCTTTTAGCATGAGTCTTCATGGTATGAATGCAGCATTATTTTATGTATGCATGGCAATACTTGAGCATGACAGTACACTTAGATAACACATATCACTTAATCAAAGCATCAATGAAACATCAACGAAACATATTCATGTGCATCTTTTACTTTTTCATACTTGAACTTCGTCAGTCCTTTCATAACTTTTTCCACCCTCATCATGGTCACCAAAACCCACCTAACATGCCGGCCCTAGTGATTTTAACATGGTCACCAAAACTCCTAATCACCCATCGCCTAGGAATGAGCTCATCCTAACTAGCCGTCGCTAGATTTAAACGGTAAAAGAGGGGAAACATATCTCTTCCTTGGATCACCCCGTACAACCCTTAACTTAGGAAAATCATAATGGGATCATTTCCTCTTTATCATATCTTGTATGAATGCAACATGAGCATGCAACCATAAAACCTCATATGACATATCATATATTCTTATGCATTGTAAACATAGCATACCACATCATCATAGCAACATGCCACAAATGCACATATAGCCTCAAGTTCATGATATTAACATATTCACATCATCATGAGTATACCCACTCGGTCTCAACTCACATCACACCTTCTACCTCATGGTGTCTTATGCTTTGGCCTTTATGGGTCTTAAACTTGTGTTCCAATTATCCTAACCTTCATTATGGATTTTACAACACCTAAGGGATCATTACATATAATTTTCTCTAATGCTTATGATTCCTAACATAACCAAACAACACTTCATTACTTTGGGCAGAATTTTGCCTTATGATTAAGGGTCTAGAATCTTCTTGACCCTTTCTAAGTTCCGTCTTTGCCTAAGGCTCTATAATCAACTCCTAAACCAATTATGAGGGATTCCTATACATATCCACTAATTATAAACCATTTCTCTTAAGTCCAATTATGCTGGAACAGAATTACAAGTTGTGCATCTAAGTGTTCTAGAATTCACATTTTAAGTCCTTTCTAATTACTTGTTCTTCCTAAACTTCCCTAAATCGTTCCTTGCTTCACTCAAACATAATTTTACACATTTTAACACCATAAAACAGAATTATATAGTGGCCAAACATGAGAGGGCAGAACCGAAATGTAAAGCCCATAAAATCACATAATCTCATGAATTAAAATGCATACAAGTTGCTAGTTTTCTCTTGGAATAATTTTAGGAACTCAAAACTCTTTTAGAAACCAATTTATCTCATTAAAATCATAAAAATATATGCTAGGTCAGTAGCTAAATTATTTAGCTCAAGGAATGGATTTAAAACATAAAACTTTGTCCATAAAGTTCCTTGAGTACATCTAAGCTTAGAAAAATTCCAAGACTTAGACTATGGGCACTTATGATTAGATGAACTCATCCAAGTCCATCATCATCATCACAAGGCTGAAAATGGCATCCTTGAAATGCCTCCATTTTCTAAAACTTTATGCAAGATACTTGGGCAAATCTTTGAGCTCTAGGACATTTAAGTGATGGCATAAACTTAAACATGATATGCACTCATTTTATTCTTCATTAGAAAGTAAAGTGAGAGCATAAAATAAATATGAGATGCAACCTCATTATTATCTTTAAAGATTAAGTGATGGCTTGAAATTTAAACATGATAATGCAAGTTCATTTAATTATTCTTGAGAGTTTAGTGATGACATCAAAATAAACATGCTATGCAAGGCATAAATGTAAACATGTGTGCAACTCATTTTATCTTAACTAGAGCTCTTACAAGACTTTAAAGGAACATCATAACCTTAACCCAATATGCATCTTAACAACATAAAGTGAGCTTTAGAGTTCTTAGCACCTAGACTTCAAAGAAGTCTTTGGTTTTGAACTTCATCATCAAGCTCAAGAAAATAGACACAAAGCTCAACACTTTGTCTAAACAAAATATAAGAACTAAGTCATATTCTTTATTTTATTGCTCATGGGCTTCAATCTAGAGTAAAACTCTTAGAACGGCCGACCAACTTTAAGGTTGGCAAGGGTAAGCTTAGAGCTCTTTGAAAACATGGATTAATTTTCTTTAACAAAACTTTTGTGATCTACTTAACAATTTTAGCAAACTTTGTTCAAACAAAGGAAAAGGAAACCAAAATCTTTAAAGGAAAAGGAGAAGGAAACCGAAATCATTCAAGAGAAAAAGAAGAAAGAACTGAAAAATATAACCAAGGAAAAGAAAGAATCACAAGCATGTATGGTCCAAGACCAAGTTGTTTCAAGCTTTAGAGGTTTCTCACATGACAACAACAAGTCATTATCTTGAAACCTCATCATCAAGCTAAAGTTCTTCTCATAAAAAGGCCTCATGGCCGAAATGAAAAAGGAAGAGGAAAAGAGTTTGAACCAAGAGAAAACTAGAACTTTTTTGAAGAAAACAAGTAAAAACTTAAAAACAAAACCCCTACCAATTGAAGTCTTGAAAGATATGAAAGAAAGCTTGAGTTCTTGATGAAATGGAGAAGGAAAATCCTCTTGAAACTTGAAGGAAGAAATCAGCCAAGTTGAGGGAATTTGAGAGGAAAGGAGAGAAAATGCAAGAATGCTTGAACTTGGCAAATGATCCAAAGAGCAACCAAGTCTTCAAAGGCTTGGTATTTATAGAAAAATGAAACATGTTGGCTGATTTGGGAGGGAGGCCTTGACCTCATGTTCCATGAGGTGAAAGAATTGTTTCATGGAAGTATGGTGAGGCATGGTAGAAAGCATGGGCAAAGCATGGCTTGAAGCATGGTCTTTGAGTTAAACAAACTCACCATGTGCTACACATGGGAGGGGTGAATTTCGGCCAGATTTGGGCAGCCAAGGGGAGGAGAAATTGCTCATGTAATTGTGGTTTAATGATATGTTTAGGTGTGTCTTTGATTAGGCATTTGTAAGCAAGTGTTTAGGTGAGAAAATGGCTAATTAAGGTTGTCAAGACTTGATTAGGAGGGTGATCTTGCTAGATTAACAATTTAAAATCATTCTTTTGGTCAAATGAGGTATGGCACAATTCCTTAATTTAAGGAATTGGAGAGAGAAATACTATTCAAGATTCCATGACTAGGAATCTTGAATTAAAGAATGCAATTAGAGTTTAACTAAACAATCTTAGGTCCTAATTAACCTTAATAAATTATTTTGACTCTAGATTAATTATCGAAATAAATTAATCTTCAATTAGAGCCTAATATTGCTTAGGTTTGCTTAATTGCGTCATTAGGCTCATTGTACACTGTTCTAGGGGCAAAATGGTAATTTCGCACTAAAATTCCAGACCTCCCGGCCCGACTAATATCAAATACCACTTAAAAACATCATTCCAAACTTCCTGGAAAAGTTCAAGGGCTCAAACGACACCTTTTACCCGTGTAAACACAGCGGGGTATTTTGGTCATTTTGAGCTGAAAGTTTAGAAATGAGATTTTCACCTCAATATCAAATGTAACAGATATAATCCCCTTCAAACGTTGAGTTGACCCATTCGAAGACTGGGGTGGTTGTCCTTGAATTTGGGTAAAAATGACCTCAGGGGCATTTTGGTCATTTGTACTCTGGCAAAAATAAAGGACGTACATATATTTGGGTTTGCAAAGTCGAACGATAACTATTGATAACACAGACACACACGACACACACTCACACACACACACACACATATATATATACTTGTTCATGGCTTGTGATGTTGTGTTTTATGTATGCTTATGTCTTGCTATAATCTTCTTCCTTGTTATGCTAGGGACGAGATGTAGTTCAGGATGTATGCGTGCTTGCATTTTCATTTAAGCTCCAAAAAAAAAAATTTTACCAATATTTTTACTAAAATATTTTTAAGAGCATTAAAGTAACTGAAACAAAAGAGTAATAGCTAATAATTAACTAAACGTTCCTAGGCGTGTTAGGTTAAATATAGGGTGTTACACAAAGAATATCTTGCTTTCTTGCATTGGGAAAGTGATTGATAGTGGAACATGTAACACCCTAATAATTAACCCAATACACCTAGGATCTGATTAATTACTAGACTTTACTCTTTGCTTCAGTTCCTTAATCATGCTTTGAAAATACTTAGTGAAATTACGAGCCATTTTTTTTTTAAACATAATTGAAAACGTGAGCCGCGCTTAACGTGAATGATTTAGCAAAATTTAAAAGACACATAGGAATTTACAAACATCACATCATAATATATTGGCTCCATCATACAACATCCATAATTACATATCATATAGATATTTTGCCTACCAACAGAATAAGACTAAGTGTAGGCAATCTAATAAAACATAAATAATATATGGATGGAAGGACATCCATTAATGGCACCTAGTAATAACACTCCAGGGATAGGGATAGATATCTGAAATATACGAGTGAAACTAGCAGGATTCAAGTTCAACTACCCGTGACAGCCTCAATGTGATTCACGAACGCTTCCTTCTATTTCTGAAGACGAGATGGAAAGAAAAATAGAGGGAGTGAGAAACTTATAAAAAGAATCTCAGTAGGGTACTCACCTCATGATGCATTGTGTCATCATCATCGTCCCCAGGAACCTGGGTTATTATGAAATAGTGAGCATGCTAAGATTGATTTATTAAGTTCGAAAATATACTTTACCGAGGTTCGTCGTTTTAATCATGCGTCTTATAATGCATCATAAACTTAGCATGTCATGTTTATAATGAACTTTTCCTTTCATATATAATAACATAGTTATGCATAAAATCACATCATATTCCTCATCATCATTTCATAATACTATGCATAGCAGAATATCATATTTCTCATCATCATCTCATAAATACTATGCATAGCAGAACATCATATTCACATAATGCATTTACTTAGTTTCTTAGGTGACTTAAAGTTACTTTCATCATCATTTTCCTGGGCCACCCTATACTTCACCCTTTTGGGAGTAATCTAGGTTATGAGCTCATACCTTGCTAGTCGTCACCAGCACATACTTATCCCTTTTGATAAGTAAAAATTCCGTCTCTACCCTTTTGAGAGAACAGACTGGGGGCAAGAATCACCTTTTCACCGCCTATAGTTTGATGGGTCCAAAGGATCATTTTCTCATATATTTTGAGTCACCTTTAAGTCTTTGCATGTTATATCATAATACAATTCTTCATTCATAATCATCATAACATTTTCTCATTTATAGTCTTATGCCGAAATAATATATACCAACTAATCATGCATCTGGGAGATTCCAGGAAAGAGGTGGGTCACAATGGACACGCTTAAATACCAAATCTTTCCTTAGCCAGAATCTTTCCAAATTGCACTCTTAGTAATACACTTTCTTCCAGGAATAGAATATGTCTTTATTTCATGCATAAGTTTTCATTGTTTGCAACAACAACTATAACATACAAACCAGGGAATCAATCAATGACACCAAATTCTTAATAAGCATCAAATCATATTTTAAGTACACATAAATTACTAGCTTCCCATAAAATTCTTACAAAGTTTTAAAACTCTTTTAGAACTAATTCCTTTTGTTAAACTTGAAAGAAGTCATAGGACTTTAGGCCTAAATTAACCATGGGACCGATTTATAACTTGAAAGAATGTTCATAATTAAATCTTTCACTTAAGATAAAAGGAGCAAGTCTTGAGCTTTAGAGATTTAGGTGACATCTTTGAATTATTACCATGCTATGCAACCTTATTTTAATCTTATCTTTATAAGGTGATAGCTTGGAATTATAAACATGATATGCAATTCCATTTCTTTATCTTTAAGATTTAAGGTGATAACTTAAAAATTAAACATGATGCAAGAACTTGTAATATAAACATGATGCAAGAAACTGGAGCGGCGGTAATCCGCATAGGACCGGGAGAGGAGAAGAGAATCTTAAGCAACCGAAGCGCGTAGTCCGCAGGACCGGTGAGGGATGAGAATTACATTTTTTTTAAGCTCCAATTCTCAAGACTTCTTAAAGAATAAATTCTTTAACTCCAATTATCTCATTTCTTTGCTTATGATTCATAAGCAAGTCTTTGAGCTCTAGGATTTTTAGGTGATGACATAAAATAAACATGCCATGCATTGACTCTTTTAGCCATTATAAAATAAAGTGAGAGCATAAAATAAACATGAGATGCAACTTCTTTATTATCTTTAGAGATTAAGTGACAACTTGAAATTTAAACATGAAATGCAAGCTTGGAAATTTAAACATGAATATGCAAGTTCATTTATTCATTCTTGAGAATTTAGTGATGACATAGAAAGTAAACATGGTTATGCAAGGCATAAACTTAAACATGGATGCAAGTTCATTTTATTTCTTTACTAGAGCTCCTCCAAGACTTTAGAGAAATATAAATTCAACCCAATATATCTTAGCAAGACAAAGTGAAAAATACATCTTTCAAGTTCTAAACTCAAGATCATAAAAACATCATAAAAATATTATTCTTTAAAGTTTTGCATCAAGTGGAACTTTCAAGCTTTAGAGGCCTAACTTGTGATGGATTCACAACCCACCCTCAAGGTCCTCATCATCAAGCCATCATCTTAGTCCCACCTAGGCCATATGGCTGAATTGTTCAAAGAAAAAGGAAGAAGAAAACCAAATGGAAAAACTAGAGAAAATCCATGAAATCATCATTTTGAACCAAGAACAACACTTAGCAAAGCATAGAAATAAACTTAAAAACAACTCCCTACCTAATCTGATTTGAAGGAAAGGAAGAGAACTTGGTTTCCTTGAGTGAAATGAAAGAAAATATTCTTGAAAACTTGAAGAAAGAATTCAGCCAAGAGGAGGAGGAAATGAGAGCTTTTGGTGCTCCTAAAACTAGAATTTGTGTAAGTTATGAACTAAGCATCTAAACTATCTTCAAGCATGCCTATTTATAGAGATTTTGCAGCTCATAAATGGACAAAGGAAGGAAAGAAATCTGACCAAAAATTAGAGAAAAAAATAAGGAAGAAAAATCATTTTGTTTGGTGGCTTAAAACATGGAATCATGTTTCCATGTTTTCATGATTCTTTGTTTTCATTCTTTGGATTTTTGTGTAATAATTTTCTGACTTATTACTCAATAATTTCGTGCATTACAGCCTTGTGGAAGAGGATTTTGTGTGTTCCATGTATTTTTTAGGTGTAGGCAAGGTATTCATGCAATTTAGAGAATTTACGGTTAAGGGTTTAAGTGAATTACTAAGCAATTTGGGTGTTTTAAGCAATTTTAGGTTCTAATCAATCTAAATAAATAATTTTGACTCTAGATTAGTAATTAGAATTTAATAAGCTTTAATTTGAGCCTAATATTGCTTAGGTTTCGTTGACGAATCAAAAATCTCAAAATTTGTAAAACTACACAAAGAGGGCAAAACGGTCATTTTACTTAAAAATTGCCCAGACCACCCGAGCTTAACCAATGGTTAATCATGGCTTAAAAACACCTTTTAACACATTTTAGTGAGGTTCGGGTTAAGTCGGCACGCAAATTGGAGTTAAAACGCCGTAAGGGCGTTTTGGTCATTTCGCGTCGGAGCTCAAAATTAGGATTCTTCTCCTCTATTAACACACATAACACAAACAATCCCTTATTAACATCAAAACATCCCCTTGAGGATGGGTGGGGCCCACGATCCTCATTTCTGAGTAAAATAACCTCAGGGGCATTTTGGTCATTTTACACGTACAGAAATTGGGGTTTGCAATACTTGCACGAATTGCTCCTAACTTCTCTTCTAACGTTATATTCCTTTATTAAGGATTGTTTGGTCTCAAATTTTATATAATATTTACCTACGGTAATTCGGTAATTCCTAATGATAGTAAAAATTACAGTAAAAATTGGGCGTTACATTACTCCCCTCCTTAAAAAGAATTTCGCCCTCGAAATCGTTACCTGAGAATAGCTCTGGATCCTGTGCTTGCATATCTGATTCCAGCTCCCATGTAACTTCTTCGGTTTCATCTTGTCCCCATGCTACTTTGACTAGGGTACAACCTTGTTCCTTAACTGCTTAACTCCTCGGTCAACGATTCTCGTGGGTGGTAAGTTAAACGTTAGGTCATCTCTTAATTGTACATGTTCTGGCTCTAGTACATGACTTGGGTCAGAATGATATTTCCTTAACTGGGAGACATGGAAAACATCATGAAGGTTGGAGACTCGGGGTAGGCTATACGGTAGGCTCCAGATCCTATTTTGCTAAGGATTTCAAATGGACCAAGAAATCTGGGGCTCAATTTCTTTACTTTCATTGCTCGGCCTATGCCTGTGGTGGGGGTGATTCTTAGGAACACATGGTCCCCTTCTTGAAAATCTAGCGGTTTTCGCCGCTTGTCCGCATAGTTTTTCTGCGACTTTGCGTGAGAATCTTATCCCTAATCTTCTTGATTTGTTCCGTCGTTTCCTCACAATATCCGGTCCAAGTAGACTTTGCTCTCGGGCTCATACCAACATAGAGGTGATTGACACTTCCGTCCATAGAGGGCCTCGTATGGTGCCATACCGATACTTGCATGATAACTATTGTTATATGCAAATTCAATAATAAGGTACTTATCCCAACTCTCTTTGATCTAAAACACAAGCCCTCAACATGTCCTCCAAAGTTTGGATAGTTCTTTCAGATTGACCGTCCGTTTGGGGTGATAAGCCGTACTCAAACAGAGCTTTGAACCAAACGCCTTCTGAAGGCTCCCCAAAACCGTGACGTGAATCGCGGATCTCGATCCGAGATTATCGTCGACGGTCTTCGTGTAACCTTACTATCTCCTGAATATATAGTGTGCTAACCTATCCAAGGAATAAGTCACCTTAATAGGTAAAAAGTGGGCTGACTTAGTCAACCGATCCACTATTACCCAAATGGCGTCATGATTCGCTTGGGTCCTCGTAGTCTCAGTTACAAAATCCATGGAGATACTATCCCACTTCCACTCGGGGATTGATAGGGGTTGCAACAGAGGGTCTTTGGTGCTCAATCTTCACCTTTTGACATACCAAGCATTTATTCACCCATGTGCACACATCCTTTTTCAATCCAGGCCACAGAACATCTTCCTCAAATCTTGATACATCTTGGTGGCACCAGGATGAAGGGTGAAATGACTCTTATGGGCTTCCTCCAAAATATCCTTTCGGAGGTCACCACTAGCAGGTACACATATACGACCTTCAAACCTCCATAAACTATCATTCCCTTGGGTAAAACCTTTCAACTTACAGCTCTCCTCTAAGGTCTCTTGAAATTCTGTATCTTCCTTTGGGCTTGAGCAATTCTTTCCTTGAATTCACTTGTCACACTAAGGTGACAAGCTCTTATGCCCTTAGTGGTCAAGGTCATTCCTAGGTTGAGGTCTCTAAATTGCTCAATTAACTCAATCTCTTTCACCATCAAACGGGACACTTGTAAGGATTTCCTACTTAGGGCATCAGCTACAACATTAGCTTTACCTGGATGATAGTTTAACCCGAAATCATAATCTTTTAAAAACTCCATCCACCTTCTTTGCCTCATGTTTAGCTCTTTTTGATCAAAGAGATATTTCAAACTCTTGTGATCAGAACACCTCAAACCTCACTCCGTATAAATGGTGTCTCCAAATCTTTAGAGCAAACACGAGCGGCTAACTCAAGGTCATGGGTAGGGTAATTTGCCTCATGTGGCTTGAGTTGCCTCGATGCATAGGCCACCACTTGCCTATCTTGCATCAGTACACAACCCAAACCCTTCCTCGAAGCATCACAGTACACTTCGAAAGGCACATTGGGGTCGGGTAACACTAAAACGGGGTTGAGGTTAGCTTGTGTTTCAGCTCTTGAAAGCTCTTTTCACACTCGGGTCCATGAAAAAGAGGTGTTTTTCCTAGTTAGCTTAGTCAAGGAAGGGAAATCTGGGAAAATCCCTTGATAAACCGACGGTAATAACCAGCTAAACCTAAGAAGCTCCTTACTTCATTCCGTGGTTGGTCTTTCCAGTTTACAACCGTTTCCACCTTACTAGGATCTACAGCAATTCCTTTCTTAGATACTACATGCCCTAAAAATTTCACCTCATCCAACCAGAATTCACACTTAGAAAGCTTGGCATATAGTTTCTTTTCCTTCAGGATTTCCAGGACTATAGTTAGGTGGCGTTCATGCTCCTCGTGGGTCTTAGAGTAGATGAGAATGTCATCTATAAAGACAACCACAAACTGATCTAAATAAGGTCTAAAGATCCTATTCATGTAATCCATAAAAATTGCCGGAGCATTGGTTAATCCAAAGGACATTCCTCCAAACTCAAAATGGCCGTATCGGTACGAAAGGCCGTTTTTGGTATATCTTCATCTCTCACCCTAATTCTGGTGGTAACCTGACCTCAAATCAATCTTAGAAAACACTGTTGCCCCTTTAAGCTGGTCCATCAAGTCATCTATCCTAGGCAAAGGGTATTTGTTCTTCATGTCACTTTATTCAATTGCCTATAGTCAACACACATCCTCATACTCCCATCCTTTTTCTTCACAAACAACACAGGGCTCCCCAAGGTGACGCACTAGGTCTAACAAACTTTTTCTCCAATAAATCCTCCAATTGAGCTTTCAACTCGGTCAACTCTAATGGGGACATCCTGTATGGGGCTATGGATATGGGACCTGCACGGAAGCAATTCTATGGAAAACTCTATCTCTCTCTGGGGGAAACTCTGGTATCTCATCTAGAAATACTTCGGGATAATTTCTTACTATCGGTATCTCATCGATACTTTGCTCAAAGTCTACATCACTAGGCTAAGAAAATATAACCTTTACTCTCACCCTTACCACAGTCCATTTCTCCAGTTATGTAAAGACTTATGGGTTTCTTAGGTCTAATGGGAACAGGAAGAAAAGTAATGGTTTTCTCATAGTTAACAGTACACGGTTGGCTTCAAGCCAATCCATGCCAAGAATCACATCTAAACCTTGCATGGGTAAGCAAATGAGATCTAAAACAAATGATCTATTCTCAATAACAAAATGGCAATCTAAACAACATTTACAAGTCCTAACAGGTTTTCCAGGAGGGTAGAAACAATAAGGTCAAAAGGAAGCTCAGTTATATGCAAGTTAAGGGTTTTAACACACGAGTGGGAGATAAAAGAATGGGAAGCGCAGAATCATAGTACAATTAAGTTTCTACCATACATATTACACTTACCTTCCACGAGATTTCGTGACTTTGTCGTTTCTTCAACATTAACGGTGAATACCCTTCCTTGGTATTCCTGGCTTGGGATTGGGGGTTGGCGGGTTCCTTCTGTGATTCTTGGGAGTAATGACCTGGTTTTCACACCGGTAGCACACGTTTGTTCCGGCTCGACATGGCATGCTCCCATGATTCTTGCCGCACTTGGGACATTCCATGGATGGGGTCGTGGAGGTGCTGGACCTCTTTGTGGTGCTTTCCCTTTATTGTTATTATTGTTGTTGTTGCGATTGTTGCGATTATTATAGCGGTTGTTGTTGTTGTTCGGTCTTCCTTGATGAAAGTTCCTTTGTGGCACTTGTGATCTTGATTGATGTGGAAATGGAGGTCGATTTTGCCTCTTGAACTGTTGACCTTGAGGTGTCAGCTTTTTAATGATATTCTCAGACTTTGAAGTACCCAGCTTCTCTGCCCTTCTTCAATGATGCGGCATTTGTTGACTAAGGTAGAGAAATCCCTATTTCCAAGTGCGCAACTGCCACATTAAGTTCTGCCTTTAACCCTGACTCGTATTTAATGCATTTCCAATACTCATCAGGGTTACCTTGGTACATCCTTGAGAACTTAATGAGTTCCTCAAATCTGGCAGTCCTGAGCCACATTCATATTCCCTTGGACAAGTTGCATGAATTCAATGTCCTTAGCATTTCTAACCGACTCGGAAATACTTCTCGTAAAAATGGACCTTGAATAATTCCCAATCAATGTCCACTTCGGTTGCCTCCAGGAGTCTTCGAACACCGTCCACCAGAAGGGCATCACCCTCAAGCATGTGGGTGGCAAAAGTGACCTTCTGCTCCTCGGAACATGGAACTACAGCAAAGACCTTCTCAATATTCCGAATCCATTCATCTGCTACATTAGGATTCAGGGTCCCCTGAAAACAGGGTGGATTCGCCTTACGAAATTCCCCGAAACGAGCATGTTCGGAATTTCATGTCCTTGATTTATATTAGCTTGACGATTCTGATCCATCCGTTCCATCATCATTCTCATGGTCCTTGCTACGTCGCGAAGTGCTTCAGCTCTCATTATCTTATTCTGTGCCGCGCTCCTACGTTGTCGTCGTGCCATTGGTCCCTATACACACAAAACAGGAACACTGAGGTGATCAAGCCCAATATTCCATGCAAAGTGAGCAAGTTACCATGGCACTTTCAACATACAGTAGTCATGTATTTCTAATCCTCAAGCTCATCCTAATGATAAACATCTACACATGACATTACTAACGTATTATGCTTTAGAAGCATAGTCAGTCAATCCTCAGGCTCGATAAGAACAAACTCTGATACCAAAATGTAACACCCTAATAATTAACCCAATACACCTAGGCTTTGATTAATTACTAGACTTTACTCTTTGCTTCAGTTCCTTAATCATGCTTTGAAAATACTTAGTGAAATTACGAGCCATTTTTTTTTTAAACATAATTGAAAACGTGAGCCGGCTTAACGTGAATGATTTAGCAAAATTTAAAAGACACATAGGAATTTACAAACATCACATCATAATATATTGGCTCCATCATACAACATCCATAATTACATATCATATAGATATTTTGCCTACCAACAGAATAAGACTAAGTGTAGGCAATCTAATAAAACATAAATAATATATGGATGGAAGGACATCCATTAATGGCACCTAGTAATAACACTCTCAGGGATAGGGATAGATATCTGAAATATACGAGTGAAACTAAGGATTCAGTTCAGTACCTGAGCCTCAATGTGATTCACGAACGCTTCCTATTTTAAAGACGAGATGGAAAGAAAAATAGAGGGAGTGAGAAACTTATAAAAGAATCTCAGTAGGGTACTCACCTCATGATGCATTGTGTCATCATCATCGTCCCCAGGAACCTCGGGTTATTATGAAATAGTGAGCATGCTAAGATTGATTTATTAAGTTCGAAAATATACTTTACCGAGGTTCGTCGGTTTAATCATGCGTCTTATAATGCATCATAAACTTAGCATGTCATGTTTATAATGAACTTTTCCTTTCATATATAATAACATAGTTATGCATAAAATCACATCATATTCCTCATCATCATTTCATAATACTATGCATAGCAGAATATCATATTTCTCATCATCATCTCATAAATACTATGCATAGCAGAACATCATATTCACATAATGCATTTACTTAGTTTCTTAGGTGACTTAAAGTTACTTTCATCATCATTTTCCTGGGCCACCCTATACTTCACCCTTTTGGGAGTAATCTAGGTTATGAGCTCATACCTTGCTAGTCGTCACCAGCACATACTTATCCCTTTTGATAAGTAAAAATTCTCTCTCTACCCTTTTGAGAGAACAGACTAGGGGCAAGAATCACCTTTTCACCGCCTATAGTTTGACGGGTCCAAAGGATCATTTTCTCATATATTTTGAGTCACCTTTAAGTCTTTGCATGTTATATCATAATACAATTCTTCATTCATAATCATCATAACATTTTCTCATTTATAGTCTTATGCCGAAATAATATATACCAACTGTAATCATGCATCTGGGAGATTCCAGGAAAGAGAGGTGGGTCACAATGGACACGCTTAAATACCAAATCTTTCCTTAGCAGAATCTTTCCAATTGCACTCTTACAAGTAATACACTTTCTTCCAGGAATAGAATATGTCTTTATTTCATGCATAAGTTTTCATTGTTTGCAACAAGCAACTATAACATATAAACCAGGGAATCAATCAATGACACCAAATTCTTAATAAGCATCAAATCATATTTTAAGTACACATAAATTACTAGCTTCCCATAAAATTTTACAAAGTTTTAAAACTCTTTTAGAACTAATTCCTTTTGTTAAACTTGAAAGAAGTCATAGGACTTTAGGCCTAAATTAACCATGGGACCGATTTATAACTTGAAAGAATGTTCATAATTAAATCTTTCACTTAAGATAAAAGGAGCAAGTCTTGAGCTTTAGAGATTTAGGTGACATCTTTGAATTATTACCATGCTATGCAACCTTATTTTAATCTTATCTTTATAAGGTGATAGCTTGGAATTATAAACATGATATGCAATTCCATTTCTTTATCTTTAAGATTTAAGGTGATAACTTAAAAATTAAACATGATGCAAGAACTTGTAATATAAACATGATGCAAGAAACTGGAGGCGGTATCCGCATAGGACCAGAGAGGGAGAAGAAATCTTAAGCAACCGAGCGCGTAGTCCGCATAGGACCGGTGAGGGATGAGAATTACATTTTTTTTAAGCTCCAATTCTCAAGACTTCTTAAAGAATAAATTCTTTAACTCCAATTATCTCATTTCTTTGCTTATGATTCATAAGCAAGTCTTTGAGCTCTAGGATTTTTAGGTGATGACATAAAATAAACATGTCATGCATTGATTCTTAGCCATTATAAAATAAAGTGAGAGCATAAAATAAACATGAGATGCAACTTCTTTATTATCTTTAGAGATTAAGTGACAACTTGAAATTTAAACATGAAATGCAAGCTTGGAAATTTAAACATGAATATGCAAGTTCATTTATTCATTCTTGAGAATTTAGTGATGACATAGAAAGTAAACATGGTTATGCAAGGCATAAACTTAAACATGGATGCAAGTTCATTTTATTTCTTACTAGAGCTCCTTCAAGACTTTAGAGAAATATAAATTCAACCCAATATATCTTAGCAAGACAAAGTGAAAAATACATCTTTCAAGTTCTAAACTCAAGATCATAAAAACATCATAAAAATATTATTCTTTAAAGTTTTGCATCAAGTGGAACTTTCAAGCTTTAGAGGCCTAACTTGTGATGGATTCACAACCCACCCTCAAGGTCCTCATCATCAAGCCATCATCTTAGTCCCACCTAGGCCATATGGCTGAATTGTTCAAAGAAAAGGAAGAAGAAAACCAAATGGAAAAACTAGAGAAAATCCATGAAATCATCATTTTGAACCAAGAACAACACTTAGCAAAGCATAGAAATAAACTTAAAAACAACTCCCTACCTAATCTGATTTGAAGGAAAGGAAGAGAACTTGGTTTCCTTGAGTGAAATGAAAGAAAATATTCTTGAAAACTTGAAGAAAGAATTCAGCCAAGAGGAGGAGGAAATGAGAGCTTTTGGTGCTCCTAAAACTAGAATTTGTGTAAGTTATGAACTAAGCATCTAAACTATCTTCAAGCATGCCTATTTATAGAGATTTTGCAGCTCATAAATGGACAAAGGAAGGAAAGAAATCTGACCAAAAATTAGAGAAAAAAATAAGGAAGAAAAATCATTTTGTTTGGTGGCTTAAAACATGGAATCATGTTTCCATGTTTTCATGATTCTTTGTTCATTCTTTGGATTTTTGTGTAATAATTTTCTGACTTATTACTCAATAATTTCGTGCATTACAGCCTTGTGGAAGAGGATTTTGTGTGTTCCATGTATTTTTTAGGTGTAGGCAAGGTATTCATGCAATTTAGAGAATTTACGGTTAAGGGTTTAAGTGAATTACTAAGCAATTTGGGTGTTTTAAGCAATTTTAGGTTCTAATCAATCTAAATAAATAATTTTGACTCTAGATTAGTAATTAGAATTTAATAAGCTTTAATTTGAGCCTAATATTGCTTAGGTTTCGTTAGACGAATCAAAAATCTCAAAATTTGTAAAACTTGGCAAAGGCAGGGCAAAACGGTCATTTTACTTAAAAATTGCCCGAGACCACCCAAGAGCTTAACCAATGGTTAATCATGGCTTAAAAACACCTTTTAACACATTTTAGTGAGGTTCGGGCTAAGTCGGCACGCAATTGGAAGTTAAAACAGGGTAAGGGCGTTTTGGTCATTTCGCGTCAAGCTCAAAATTAGGATTTTCTCCTCTATTAACACACATAACACAAACAATCCCTTATTAACATCAAAACATCCCCTTGAGGATGGGTGGGGCCCACGATCCTCATTTTGAGTAAAATAACCTCAGGGCATTTTGGTCATTTTACACGTACAGAAAATTGGGGTTTGCAATACTTGCACGAATTGCTCCTAACTTCTCTTCTAACGTTATATTCCTTTATTAAGGATTGTTTGGTCTCAAATTTTATATAATATTTACCTACGGTAATTCTGGAATTCCTAATGATAGTAAAAATTACAGTAAAATTGGGCGTTACAACACAATAGATTTGTTGAGAAATGGATATAGGTATATGTGGCCAAACTAGTATAAAATTCTTGAGTGATATTTCGCTCTCTATCTTTTAAAATTATTATGTGATATTTGTTTTCTATTGTGTGAAATATTCTTTTCTTTTCAAAATTTCTTCTGAAATTTTATTTAGTTTCTAATAACTTCATAAAGTTAATTTTTGAAGCTTATTAACTTGTATTTTTCACTACTTTCAAGTGTAAACACTTGATAAACTTTGTTTGAGTTTCAAAAGGCTAAAAGTTTTGAAAGTACAATTAAACCCCTTTTCTCACACATCTTTACTAATTTTGAAAGTGTGGAATGTGGGGTTGGAGTTATAATATGTTTGCATAAGAGTTATTAAATTGCGATGGTATATAACCATTACCACTACCTGGTATGATGAACCAAAAGCATAACTACCTACATTAGGATTACCCATGGTGGATTAGTCATATAACTTCCTTGGGTATAACTTCCTTCACTCTATTTCCCCTATTTCCACTAATATGCACAAAAGCAATGGCTAGTCTCATCATGTTAAAATGATTTATTTGGATACTAGGATTCATAAAGGCATGCCCTTCAACCAAGTAAGCTAGGCCATTTGTTATGTATGGAATCTCCGTATGCATGGTTGGCTAAAAGGATTTCATTCCCTCCTCCACATTGAGCCATATGGACTTGGTTGTGACTATATGCTTTATGATGTCCAATTGTCTGAAGATTCTACCACCATGTCATGTAGTCCATCATTAATTTGTTCTCAAATAACTAAGGTTGTCATGAGAGCATGTCATTATTTGTTCTTGAAGTTGTTATACTATCCTCAACAAAAGAAGTGTTAGCATTAGGCAAAGTTTTGTGACCAAACTACTAGTCATAATCTTGACTTCCTATGCCCACTCCTTGGTACAAGGATTATCTAGATAGTACTATTGTTACCAAATCTCTTTATACCCGTGCCATTAGTTTGTTGACATGACATAATGTACTTCCCTGAACATAAGAATGTATGCCAATTGTGAAACACTAGTTTTGGAAACTTAGAATGATTGATAGAGTCACCAAGCATGCCAAAAATATGTTTGACCTAATTTTTGACTTAATGAATATATGAAGGTGCTTGGCATGCCAGATCTTGTAGATTGACTAACCTTAGTACAAAGCCCTTTTTCAATTCAAATGGCCAAACAATTGCTTCAAAGAGGAAAATAGGCTCTTTGAATATGGGTTCCCAAAGTGTTTGTGGCAAGTCTTTTGCAAAGGTCAATCTAAATGATGAGAAGTAATTCAAAACACAAGAGATGAGAATTAGGTGTAATCGAACAAATCTATTAACTGCTTAAGAAAGGTTTAAGTGTTGGAATAAATTTTATGGACTAACATAAATTTGTGAAATTTAATTTTAGGCCCAAATTAATTGAATGTTAAAATAATTGAGTTTATTATTTAAGCCCAAATTTTTTTATCACTATTGTTATTGGACTTATTATTGTTAAGCATTCCTCATTGTGTATTGTTATGGGTAACCACATTGTAGTGTGTTTGTAACCCCATTGATAGAAACTTTATTTGACTGAATATGGGCATAGGAGGATTTTCTCATTCCTCTATGTTTTTCCATTCTAATATGTGTTCTTTTGTCTTCTCTTATAGGACTATAGAAATCAAAGAAAGGCTATCATTTTATCATATTTCTCATCACTCTAGGTAATTATAATTCCTAATCTTTTATATGATCATGTTATACATGCCATAGTCGGAGTTAAATTGATCAATCAAAGAATGAATTTTATTATTATGTATTCAATTAATTATTCTTGAAATTCTGACATACGAAAGACATTGTCAAAATAGCAAAAGGACTAATTAATAAGAGTTGTTAAGGGAGCATCTCAAGTTAAAGAAAAATTAAGTCTAATAACTAAGGCTACAACTAAAAGATACAATGCAAATAAGTAACTTGTTGATGATCAAGGACCTCTACAAATGGTGGGTTTTGGGGTATTTATAGGATTTCTTCCATGTAAAATCTCTTGGTAGGTTCTTTTGGAATAGATCCGCTCCAAGAATTCTCCCATATGACCTTGCTAATTTGTTAGTCCAATCCTTCAACTAAAGAGGATTAGTCCTTCTAGGTCTTTATTGGTGACTGAATCTCTTTAATTAGTTGAGTTTTCTTCTAACATCAATAGACAAGAATTATTTAGGAATTAACAATTGGACCTCAAATACTTATGATTATATTTTTGGTGCCAATAAATGTAAAAGGAAAGAAATTATTAAATACGGGCCTTTATAATAATGGATAAAAAAGATTACTAACAAATATATTAAATAAAAAGTAAAATACATATAAAAAAATGAATAAATACCATAAAGAAAAAATATTACTACTATATTAAAAACTCAAAAATATTTAAATAGAATATGAATATAATTAATTTATAAATCAATTCTTATTTTTAAAATATATTAGATTGTGTTTGAAATTATTAGAAAATGGAATCTAATTGATTCCATTAAATTTAGTAGGATTTAAAAAAAAATAAAGGAAGAAAATTTACAAAGTAAATCATTTCTTATTTTGTTGCTAGTTCAAATTGACAAAGGGAACAAAATTTAACCACAAAGTCTAGCCTAGCTGGTAGCTAATAGGGCTTTTTAAACATCAAGTTTGGGGTTTAATTCTTGACAAGTGTACGAAGAATGTCTCGTGATCAAAGGTAAAATCCGTGTGTGTGAGCTCAACACTTTGAGATAATTAATGAATGTTTTCAATGATAAATAACCTAGGTTCACTAAAATAAATTTACAAATCAAATTATATATATTTTCTATCCGTTTATAGTGGAATTTGACACTTATATGTCAACAACAAATAATTGACAATCTCCTTGTGCAGGAGGCCAAATTGCTTTAAACCAAGCATTGATCGACAATTTGAGAGTTTGATGAACAAGTTTGCTTTTCAAGATCTCAATTCAGGAAGCGAAAAGTTACTCCTCTTAGGTTCTCCACCAAAAAGAATCGATGTCAAACTATTTTTAGTGTAATGAGGATGGAATGAGATGCGATGTAAAGTAATTTGTGTTGTGATTGTGTGAATAAAATGTTTGACAAATTAAAGAAAAAGAACTTGCAGAATGTAAATTGATTGACAAATGTAAATGTGAATAAGTACAAGTAATATAAAGGAATTAAAGGTAGAAATTAAAGACAAGATTAATCCTAAGAAAGTAGGAAAGTGGGTTAAGAATATTACTCGGTAAACTCAGGGACTCTCTTAGTCATTGGAGACGTTTTAAGAGTGAATGTGTGAGTTGTAACATCCTAACTTTTAACCTAATACGCTCGAGTTGCATTCCTGGTTAATTATTAGTTGTTACATCTTTGTCTTAGGGCTTAACATATTCTTCTTTAAAATACAAGTAATAAAAATATGACTAAATTTTTTTTTAAACATTAAAACCAAAATATGAGCCACGTGTGTATAGATACTGATTAGTAGATGCATAATAATAATAATAATTAGGTAAACCTCATCATAATATATGTATAAACCATAGTATAACACGGCACAAACTAGATTAACATATCATAACCCTAACATAATGGTGATGTCCTATAAACATAAAGGGCATCCTAAGATACTAAGCTCACCAATAAAGGTTGAACATATAATAGTCCAAAGCTAAACATAACTATAACAAAACTAGACTAGTCTGCGGTACATGTCCATCAAAAGACTAGGCTATGAACGGGTACAAGAGGCATGACAACCCTTTAGTTAATGCCTAAAGGAAAGCTATCTCCGTGCTTCCGTTGTGACCCTTTGATTCAGTAGGTACGTGACTCCTATATTCGTACCTCAAAGAAGATCATGAACAACACTATCATCCACGTCTGGAGACTACAGGAGAAAGAAAAGGGATAAGAAACCTATTCAAGATTATAGTAGGCTCCCAACTCTAACACAAGTGTCATCGTCATCGCCCCCACCCACTTCGATTTTCATTATGAAGGAGATGTACATGCATAAGGTTCAATTTTAAACTTCTCAAAATTTGTTTATCCGAAGTGGGTGTCTTTTAGCATGGCTCTTAATGTCATGAATGCAACAGATATCTCATGTATGTATGGTAATACCTCAAGAGCATAGGTAACACATGTAAATAGCACAAGGATACTCACAATATGAGTTGGTAGCATTCAAATCCAAAACACAACATAAGGCTAAGTATATAAGTAGAGACAAGCTAAAGAACTACATTCATTTAGCACATATCACATGATTAAACGTACCAATAGAACAATAATGTAACGTATGTATATACATCTTTACTTTACCTTCTTAGGTGACTTGACACTCAAATTTCATGATTTAGTAGCAAGTGAGTGAATGCATAATAGTACAAGTATGATGAGTCATATGAAATTTAACATGCATAGGAGAGCAAGAGAACCCATGGTACTTTATTTTATCATGATTGAACTCTCAAGTTCTCCACCCTCTTACATAACTATCCTAAACCAACCATCTCACCTTCCTTGGTGATTTTACAATAACCACCAAAACTTCACCTCACCAATCACCTAGGATGAGCCCAACCTAACTAGCTATTGCTAGATTTAATATGTGGTAATAAAGGGGGAAACACATCACTTCCTTGCTTTAACTTAACTTTCTTATCATAAGTGTGCAACTTCCTTGGATCACTTATCCTAACCATTAATTCCTGGAGTCTAAAAGGTCATTTCCATGTGTCTTATGTCACCTTAAATCTTAGTATGTTAATTAGAGATGCAAACATGAGCATTTAATTATATCATCATAACTTATCAATTAACATTCCATGCTGATAAACTTCATAATTTTTCTAAGTTTACAAATTTGGCGAAATTCCGACATCATAATGACTAGGGCGAAATTTTCCCTAAATTTGTTTCATGTCATAAAACACATCAACTATGCATCTCAAATATCTCAATCATAATTGCAATTCATCATAAAAATAATTCACATAGGCATGTCATCATCAACATCTTATTGAAATGTAAACATGCTCCTACCCAGTATGCCGAAATTAAGGACCAGACTCAACTAATGCATATGCTATGCTCAATATGATATATATATATAGATACACACACAATGTACTAAAGATTATCAGATACCATTCACATTTTCATCCTCAAATTGTCGTAATTACTCATTAGCCCTTAAACGAGTTAAAACTACAAATCGGTTTAACCTAACACTTGTAATTATTCTTTTATGCATCTAGAGACCAACGATGGCTATTACAATAACTTTCACTAATTTTTAACCTCATGAGCAGTACCAAACAGCATTGTATAGTTTGGGCAGTGTTAGAAAATTCAATCTTAAGAGTTCTAGAAGTTGCGTTTTGATCCTTTCTAATTACCGGTTTTTCTTAAGATACTAAAATTAATTCCTACACTAATTATTAGTGATTTTTACATATATACACAGTGTCAAACATATTTTTGCCAAATTAATACATGCCGAAACATAATCTATAATTTCAATTCCTAAGTGCTCTAGAAATCACATTTTTTATCCTTTCTAGTTACTAGTTTTGCCTAAAATGCCAAGAATGATTTTTACAATAATTAATAGTAATTTTCACACATCTAAACCATTCCAAATAGCAAGTTACAGATTTAGAAAGGTCAAAATAGTAGCCATAATTTTAATTTCTACAAGCATTGAAAATTGCAATATTAATCATTTCTAGTTACTAGTTTCTCTAAATTTATTCTAAGTCAATGAAAACACTTAAAACCAATTTACCCTTTTGAAAATATAAATAATAACCCTTAGGGCATTAGCAAAAATAAAGATTCCATTAATAAGGTTTTGTCCATGAAAATCATATTTTTAATACCTTTAGAGTTTCCAATTCTTTCAAAAAAAATTACAAGACACAAGTTTTGAACCTTAAAATAAAATAAAATCCATTCCAAAACCAACATTATATCATGGCCGAAAATACATTCAAGAGAAATAACCATGATCAAAATTTCCATTTAAGATACAAGGGCAAGTCTTTGAGCTCTAGAGATTTAGGTGATGACAAGAATCATAAACATGTTATGCAATCTCATTTTTAGTCTTTGTTATTATAAGGTGATGGCTTGGAAATATAAATATGATGTGCAAGACTTGAAATATAAATATAACAATGCAAGTTTATTTTTAAGTCTTTAAAGTTTAGGTGATAACTTGAAATATAAACATGAAATACAAGACTTGAAAATTAAACATGGAAATGCAAGTCCATTTCTTTAGTTTCAAGATTTAAGGTGATGACTTGAAAATAAACATGATATGCAAGACATTGAAACATAAACATGAGATGCAAGAGTTTGAAATATAAACATGATGCAAGTCTATTTTTATATCTTACTAGAGCTCATTTCAAGACTTTAAAGAATGATACTTGCAACCCCAATCAATCTTAACAAATTGAAGTGAGCTTTAGAGTTTCTAACACCATGGTTCTAAGAACCTCATTTCTTGGACTCACCATCAAGCTCAAAGAAAAACCAACAAAGAAAACCAACTAACATTTTACTTGTTATACACTATTTGAAATCGAAAATGAAACCTTGAGCTTTAGAGATCACATATATGATGATTCCACAACCATCACTAAGAACCCTCATCATCAAGCTATGGTCTTGAACATCAAAGAAAGAAAATATTTCAAAGTAACCAAGAAGTATTCAATCTTTATCTCATTCTTTAAAACCAAAAAAAAAAAAAGAAGCAAGACTTTGGGCTTTAGAGGTCAAGCACATGGTGGTATCAATCCCACCATCAAGATTTCTCATCATCAAGCCATGGTTTTTTAACCATCCAACAACAATAAAACTAAAAAGAGAAGGAAGCAAAGGAAAGTTCAAAACCAAGGAAAGGAAAGAGCAAAAACATAGTCATTCATCCATCATCAAATCCAAAAATGAAAAAGAAACAAGAGAAAGAACTCAAAATAAAATCCCTACCAAGTGTGCTTTATCTTGCGAGAGGAACTTGGTCTTTTGTAAAGGAAATGAGAAAGAAAAAAAATCTTCTCTTGGGAGGAACTAGATTCGGCCAAAAAAGACCAAGGTGAGAAGATGATTTTTCTTGTGATTTTGTGTTTTGGAATGGAAAGGATATGTGTTTGAGAGTTGATCTATGGTGGAACTAGGTGGTTTGAGGTTAAGAGGAGGTTTAGGATAGAGGTTCTTTGAAGATGAAAGACGAAGAAGATGAGAGCTTGAGTTGAGAGAGAAGATAGGATTTTTTTGACAAAGCTTCTTGAACAAGATTGTGACAAAAAAGCAAATGGTAAAAGTAGATTCTTTTGAGTGTATTGGTGTTTATGGAAATTAAAATATGATAGGAAAAAGGGGAGGGAATGCCGTAGCCACCCTTGGCCTTTTGGGGGGAAATTTTTCATTTTCATGTGTCTTAGGACTTGGATTAGAGATAGATTTGATTAGGGAATGAGTTAGGAATTGGTAATTGGGTGTTTGGGTTAGTAACCATGTGTTTAAGGATTTTCAAGACATGATTAAGGAGTGGTCTTGCACCTTTAGTTGAAATAAGCATGATTAGTTTGAAATTCAAATGCCAACAAGTTTCCTAATTTTTGGGAAAAGGAGAGAGAAAATACTATTCACTCTTTGACTTTCTTTATGTCTTAAGAGCTCTTTGATTAAGAATGGAAATTTGAATTTCCTTAAGCAATCTTAAGCCTTAATTAACCTCAAATAAATAATTTGACTCAAAATTACAGATAAAATTAATTTATCTTTAATTAGAACTTAATATTGCCTATATTTCCTTAATCGCTTAATTAAGCTCATTTAGCACTTATTAGAGGCAAAAAATTAAATTCACACAAGAACTCCTAAAAACCAGCCTTCTCCGATATCATGCAATACTTATAATTATCATTTCGAACTCCTAGGTGATAGCGGTTCAATCGTCACTTAATCAGCGTTAAATCACCTTAGGGGTACTTTGGTAATTTTGTGCACGGAAAAACAGGAAATTAAGATTTTCATCTCTAACACATCTGTAACACATTTAATCCGTTCAAACAATAGACTAACCCCTTGAGGATAGCCTGGACCAGCCGTTCTCGATTTAGGTAGAATGACCTCAAGGGCATTTTGGTCATTTTTGCACACGGAAAAAATTGGGACATTACATGAGTAAAAATTCCAACCCATTACATTTTGTCCAACTTAATATAGACAATATAGGACTTTAGGATCTTGACACTTGTCTTGGCTACCTTTAGATGTTGTCGCGATGGCTTTCAACAGTTTCTAGTTTGTCATTCACTCTTTGTCACCACTTTATCATGTCTTTTTCAAGCTTCTATCAATAACTGCTAACCGTCAATTGACAAATGCCTATCTTGAGGTCATTATGATAGTATCCTAAAGGCCTTCGAAAATTTTCTATGTCTTTAAGTGTAACATCCCTTGCTTCTTTATGGATTGACGACTGTCCCACAAACTGACATGGGTCTTCAATGCGCTTTGTCCTCACTCACACGCTTCCTAGAAAACTTCCAAGAGGTCACCCATCCTAAAATTACCACAAGTCAAGCACACTTAGCTTTAGTTCTTTTGTGATGGGCTACCAAAAGAAAGATGCATCTTTGTGGCATAGGTAGTACCAATCAATTCATATAAGCCCACCTTAACTGTCATCTAATGTCTCTACAACTTGGAACCTTCTCATTCGGGTGTGTAATCGATTTATTCATGTACCTGGGCTTGGGGCCGGCTCCTTGGATCCTTCTTGCACGGATGTTCATCCCACTCCTCCCTGGCGTACATGCCCACGCTTCTTGATTGGTTCATCCAGGAGCCACGCCATAATAGGAGAGGCGCAAGCTCTCATACCATTTGTAACATCCCCTGCTCTTTGGATTCCAACTGTCCCCACAAACCAACACGGGTCTTCAACGCGCTTTGTCCTCCTCAACGCTTCCTGGAAAAACTTCCAAGGTCACCCATCCCAAAATTACCCTAAGTCAAGCACACTTAACTATGGAGTTTTTTGATAAGACCGAAAGGAAAAATGCATCTTTGTGGCATAGGTAGTACCAATGAATTCATATAAGCCCTCCTTCGCTGTCTAGTCCCATCCTCTTCAGACAATTCTCATTCGGGTGTGTAATCGGTTCATTCATGCCCCTCTACTTGGAGACGGGAGCTCCTTGTCCGTGCCTTCTTCACGGCGATCACTCCCTGCCTCGTTCCCGAGCGTTACATTAAGTGACAAACTCCTACTTCAACTTGTTGAACCTCGAGCATGAGGATTATTCGTCGTTAGCTTCTTACTAAAGACTTCATTGTAACTTTCACAAGTTTTGACATGTTGTCCAACAAACTTAAAACTTTGTCGATTTGTACAATTCTCCAATTCAGTCTACCAAATCTTGACAAACCTTCACAGTCCAAGGTCAAACACCGGTTTGACAATTTGACACTTAGTAAAAATTTGGCCAAAATTAGGAAGTTGTATTTTAAATTTTAAACATTTCCACCAAAATTGAAGTGACCACCTTCATAGCAATTAATGCGCAAATGATTCGGAATGGTTTTGCCAATCCGTTTACGTCTCATATGGCCTGTTCCCTAAAGCCTTAGAGTTCCAATTTATAGCCTTGGATAGGGCTATAAATATTCTATTGCTATTTTCTTCCGCACTACACTATGGCCAAGCTAAACTGTTCATTTTTCTCTCTTTTTCCAAAGCTTCCAAAATCCTTCACCTTCTTACGGTATTTTCTTTGAGTTTTCTTGTAGCATCCATGGCTTCTCAATCCAAATCCACTTCTTCTAAGGGTGCTTCTACCTTGATAGTCTGTAACACCCTCCAAATTACCACATTTCTCGAGTATGGACATAGTAATTAGTAGAGTATTCCTGGCAAGTTCGGGATCTATACTAGTTGAAATAATCAATGACACGAAATGTAATACATATACTATCATAACGAGATTTACATATAGGGGCATAATGTAAAGTCACTATATATATACATCATAAGGGCAAGACCAACAAAATGACCCGAAAAGTCCAGGACTCGATGAACGAGGCTAATCCCCCTATTGATACCTAACCTACTCAAACACCCTGTGACAAAACAGCATATACACATATACAACGAGCAAAAGAAAACCAAAAGTACATTAAACCTGTAGGTAGGTAAGGTCCTAACACTATCCTATGTCTATGTACAATGCATCCGTCTCTAGAGGTCTCTACTCCTCGTCAGGAAGCCATTGGCCATCGGAGCGATGACCTCTCCTCGGCCAGGACTGGGTCCTCAGAGGATCTGAGTCAGATGAGGAGGATGACGAAACGAGTGCGTCTGCGAGCTGTACACGGGTGGAGCGAGGGGAATCTCAAACACTATAGGATGGGCCATGTGAAGGGGCACGCCGTCATAGGGAAAGCGGGTCGAAGTCGCGGCAAAGACCGAAGTCCTGAAGGAGCGATCAAAGAACATGTAGATCCAGAAACTGGAATAACCAACGGCGTACATGAGGTCCAATGCAGGATACATATTGCCACACCCATTGTGGCGAATCAGAAAAACACTAGGGACGGACATCTCTAAAAATCTGAACAATATAATACATACAACTGAGGGTGAGAATAATATAAAATTCTCAGTAGGGTAGTTTCCCACATATACAATATCCAGTAGGGATAAGCAATTCATGCATATACAATATTCATATAAACACCTACACAGAAATCTTGAAAACCCGTAGGTCGGGGAACTAAGGATAGTATCACAATAATCAATCGAGTAATAATATGCATAATCAGAAACTCCATTTCTCATGTCTTTCTCAATTTTCTCAACATAGGGAAGGCTTATTCTCAGAGAGATACATTCACAATTCACAATTTCACAGGACCATAGACCTAGGACATGAGCTCATTCCTATTCGAGATCACCGAACTTCATTTTTTCCATTTCCGGATCACTCACAGTCTATGCCTAGCCGACACATCTATCGACTCACAACTTTTCTAGGGAAGTCCTTCTTTTTGCCTTCCCTCTCAATTCTTTCTAAGCCTTGTTTCTGTTTTCCCCATATGTCTCAAACATACACAGTAAGATATGCACATACTATCATAGAATTTCAGCCATTTCCACATCTCATTATCCTGGCAGAATTGAAGTTCTAGGCACAACAATTTGTTACCATACCAAACAACCATTCCACCCTTAAGGAAAATTTCACATGACACTTCAATGTGTCTAAAACAACCTGTAAAAATTTCAGGGCAATCAGAGTTATATAACTACTTCAATAAAATAGGCAAATCTGGTGGTCAGAAGTCACAAATTCATAGTCCAGACTTGTGTTCTCAAAATATTTAACCCTAGAATTCGATGGAATCAAGGTACAAGAAAATTCACAGAGGTATTTCAACATGTTATTAGTCTTGTGTAAAAATTTCAGGAGCTATCTCAATCAATTGCTATGATTAAAAATTTGGGCAATTTGTTACTTCAGTCTCAACAATTTAGACAGCAACAGTTACAATTCGGTTCCTAATTTTTTTGAGGCATCAAACCTTAGAATTAACCCTAAGAAAATTCGTGTGTTTAGTTTAAGAGGTTAACTACAACATATAATTTTCATGGTTCATGAAACCACCCACAAAATTTCCAGAAAATTCGTGAAAAATTCTGATTACAGAACAGAAATCAGTTCAGCAACCTAGTTCCAATTTCACTTGAGAGAAAACCCATTTTAAAACCATCCAAACACAACACAAAAATTCATACATCAATATCAATATGTTAACCATCAGTATCATCAAAATTTTCGGAATTAGGGCAAGCCAAAACAGAATTGAAAAATTCCACAAGAAAGGCAGCAGAAAACCCTACTCTTGAAGGTTCAGCAAGTCTCTATCTCTAGCTTGCTTCAAGGTGTGATTTCTTCACAACCAAAACTCCCCACACAACCTCAAACCCTCCTCTGATCACTGATGGATGTGCAAGAAGGATGGGGTTCTTGAAATTTCAATCGGTTATAATTGTAGAGGTGGAAGTGTAGATCAATTTTTGTGAAGGAAGATTTGGGTTTTGATGATTCTAAGCTAGGGTTTTTGTGAGATGAAAGCAAGATGGAGCTCTTGGCTATGGAGGCACTTCACATTCTGGTTTCTCTCCTTGTAAGGCCGAGTTTATGCTTAGCTTGGTTAAGAAGATCAAGTGACTAGGCTTGTAATAAATGCAAGGTAAGATATTTGTTAAAAATCATGATGAACTTGGTGACTAGGCTATGATGGATGGCTAGGATTTGATCTTGGATTCCAAGATTAAATCCTAGCCTTCACTTGTCTTAATTTGGGAGATATTATTTAGTTGTAGTGATGGAAATGTCTTTCGATGTTAAAAACCACACACCGAAATCTTCCGAACGGTAAACACCGTACCGATCTATCACGATATTACCCGAAATTTAATTCTAGGTATAAAATTATCGTTCCCACACATTCCTAATCTTATTCTCATATTTTCTTAACTTCGGGCACCTCGGGGTCCTGAATCCCAAGTTTCGTCTTCGAAGGCCTGCGGGCCGCCAAGTACTATTCACATTTTTTTTTTTGTACTCCCTCATGGAGTCATTCTCATCACACTGTTCCTGCCAGAATTCTAATATTCCTATTAAGTTTTCCTCAATTAATATCTGAAGAAAACTAGGATGTTACATCATCCTTTATGATCCCAAAAATCCAGTTCAGTGGCTTCGTCTGAGCCTATGATTAATCAGGATGAAGGCTTTGCTATGGGCCCTAATTCGAAGAATTCTCCCAAACTCACTTCCAGGTACTTCTTCCCCTTCCATGGATCCATTATTCATGCTTACATAGGTACCATCCTGATCCCTAGGCAAGCTTGCAACATAGGTACCCATTATCTCTCTTCTAAACCTAAGAGATTTTGGCTAGTTGTTCCCAATTCCTAAGTATTCCAATTCTAATGGTAGGCTATTTAGAAACCAACCTAAGAATTCCAAACCGTTTCTTGAGTGGCTCTAGAGGATAAAGGTAGCAAAGCTTCCTTCTGAGGAGTTTAGGCATTTTTGACATTCTTTAACTAGCCAAATACTCTATAAGTTTAACACTAGTATGTTAGGGTTTGCCATGTATTTGGATTCGAACACAATTCCTCTCAACTCCCTTGTAGTATGATTGGTCCAACTTTGTTGGAAGTAGATGCATCAGGTCTTCGACCCTAAGAGATCAACATTCTTCCCAACATGGAACCTTGGAGCCCATCCAAATACACCCTTGGATTTGTCTGATATGTCCTATACGACCTTTGTTGAAAATAACAAAAAAAGTGGCCATGTAAGCGATAGCAAACATGTCGCTTTTCTTCTATTGGCTTAATTAAATCATTTTTTGCTCTCTAAGTGTGAAAATGCAAGCCATGTACCTTTCTTTCGCTATGTTGTTGCACCAAGGCAATAAACTCTATCTTGCCAAACTCCTTTTAAACCTTTATGGCGAAATTATGTTATTTCGTCACTAAATTGGTAACAATGAATCCCTCAACCCTAGAGGTCTAATGTGGTTATTTCAACTATGGTTGAACACCATTTGAACCCTCAGTGACTTTCTTCTCCAAGCCATACTTTATTGAGGCTATGAAGGGCCTCGACTCTGCATTTTGTCCTCTACCAAATGTAACGCCCCAATTTTCCATGTGCAAATGACCAAATACCCTTGGGTCATTTTTACATGATTTGAGGTCGAAATAGTCCAGCCATCCTCAATAAGATATTTAACATAGTAAGATTATATGAGGATTAAATAACAATCTGTGCAAAAATCACAATTTTCGATTTTTAAATGTGCAAATGACCAAAATGCCCTGAGGTCATTTTTGCCCCGAAATAACGCGGATCTAGGCTACCCTCAAGGGGTTAGTTTTTTGTTTGAAGGGGATTATTTATGTTATGAATGATGTTAGAGGTGAAATCTCAAACCCTGATTTTTCCCCTCGCAAAATTACCAAAATATCTCTGGGTAATTTACGCGAGATTAAGGCAAAACTGAACCCGGTCATCACATGGAAGTTAGAAAATGTTAATTATAAGGGATGTATGATATTTGGAAATGTTCGAGTGATTGAAAGTTTTCATGTGAAATTACCATTTTATCCCTAGTTAGTGCTAAATGAGCTTATTTATGCAATTAAGTAAATATAGGTAATATTAAACTCTAATTAAAGATAAATTAAATTTATTTATTAACCTTGAGTCAAAATAATTATTTGAGGTAATTTTAAAGTCTAAGATTATTTTAGGGAATTTAATTTCTTTTCTTAATTAAGAAGATTCATAAGACAAATAATATTAAGTATAAATTAGTACATTATCTTTCTTTTCTTAAAAATTATGTTTTGGATTTTTTTTTAATTTCAGATTAATGGAGCACTAAAAACTCCACTACAAGTGTAGGTCATTCCTTAATCATGTCTTGGAGCATCTTAAATGTTTCTTTATTAACCACCTACATTACATAATCCACTAAAAATTAAATATACCTCAAATACATGTCCTACCACTCACAAAAATTGAAATTTTGCTCCCCATTATAGCCAAAATGCAGCTGCCTCACGCCTCCCAAAATTCCTATATATATATGTGTGTGTGTGTGTGTGTTTTTTTTCCAAGCCTAATACACACAAAAACACTCATTCTTACCATTTGCATTTTTGGTGATAGTCTTGCTCATAAAAATTGGTCAAAAATCCTCTCTTCTCTCTCTAAACTCAAAGGTCTCTTCTTCTTCCTCCTCCACCTCCAAGAGACTCAATTCTCACCTCCATCCAAGCTCTCAATCTCAAACCAACACATATCCACCATAGATTAACTCCTAAACACATAACCTTTCCATTCCAAACACAAGATCACAAGAAAAATCCTTCCTCCATTTCTTCCTTCTTTGGCCGAAACCATCATCATCATCTAGAGAAATTTTTCTTCTCTTTAATTTATAAAAGATCAAGCTTTCACTTTTGTAACAAGAAACAACTTGGTAGGGATTTTATTTCATGTTCTTTCTCTTATTCTTCTCTTTCTATTTTTCAGTGATTTTGATTGTTGATGACCATGGCTTGATGATGAGGAATCATGGTGGTGGTTGTAGATCCATCATATAATTAGCCTCTAAAGCTCAAGGTTTGATTTTTGTTAAAAGATTAATGGAAAAATTGTTGATTTTCTTTAGATTGTTTCTTTTTGAGCTTGATAATAAGTCAAGAAATAAGGTTCTTGAAACCATGGTAATAAAGGACTCTAAAACTCACTTCCTTTTTGTTAAGATTATTTGGGGCTAAAGAGCTTCATTCTCTAAAAGTCTTGAATTTTGAGCTTAACAAGATATAAAATGAACTTGCATCCATGTTTATATTTCAAGCTCTTCTATATCATGTTTAAATCCCAAGCTTTGCATATTTAAATTGCAAGTTATCACCTTAAATCTTGAAAATAATAATATGGATTTGCATTTTCAAGTTTAAATTCCAAGCTTTGCATATCATGTTTAAATTTCAAGTTATCACCTTAAATCTTGAAGATAATAACATGGATTTGCATTTCATGTTTAAATTTCAAGTTATCACCTTAAATCTTGAAGATAATAATATGGATTTGCATTTTCATGTTTAAATTTCAAGTCTTGCATATCATGTTTATATTTCAAGTTATCATCTAAACTTTGAAGACTTACAAATGAACTTGCATCTTCATATTTATATTTCAAATCTTGCACATTATATTTATATTTCCAAGTTATCACCTTATAATGATAAAGATTAAAAATGAGATGCATGGCATGTTTATGATTCTAGTTATCACCTAAATCTCTAAAACTCAAGACTTACCTCTTTTATCTTAAATGGTAATTTTGATTCATGGACACATCTCAATTATATGATTTTCAGCCTTATGAGGATCTTGGATTTGAAGTTGGTTTTATTTTATTTTGAGGCTTGAATCTTGTCTTTGAGATGCACTAGGAATTTTTTTAAAGAATTAGAAATTCAAAAGGGTTAAAAATATGATTTTCCAAGTTTTTAGAAGTCAAAATTATGGTTACTAATTTAATTTAATTAAACCTATAAGGTTACTATTTGGTAATGTTTAAATGTGTAAAAGTTACTAATAATTGTTGTAAAAATTGTTTTTAGCATTTTTGGAAAACCTAGTAACTAGAAAGGATCAAAATTATAATTTTATGAAGGTTTAGAAAATTAATTTTCTAATACTATTCATTACTATTTTGGTACTATTCATACTATTCACACACATAAGAATTAATAATATTTAGTGGAAAATTTTTTTTTAGTACCTTTGGTGTATAAAAGAGTAATTACAAGTGTTAGTTTGAACCGTTTTGCAAAATGTGGAAAGTTGTGTTTTGAACCATCAATTATGTAATTTCGGTCAAATGGTTTTAATTATAGTGAGTAATGATGTTAAATGTGTCCATGTATTCAAAATATCATTTATGATGTTTAGAAAAAGTTTTAGAAGCTTTGGCATTTGTTAAGTGTTAAAAATGAGCAACTTTGCACTTTGATCCCTAAAGTGTAACAAAATTTGGTCTATGGTCCAAAAAGGTTTTTATGATGATTTTAAATGATTTTTAAGTGTTATGGGTCTCCTAAAAGTATAGATTAATTTTAAGGATCATTAGTTGAGAAAATGTGTTAAAAAGGGAAAATTACACTTTAACCCGTAATCTAAAAATATAGTTTTGACCCTTTGGGGCTTAAGTGTAAATATTGATAACTTGATGAGGTCAATATGAATGATTTCTTATGAAAACCATGTTCATGTGTTTTAGTTGAAAATTATATGACTTATGAAGCATATTTATGTGATCAATTACATGATGAATTGTGGCATGTTATATTTATGATCGATTAATTAAGGTGCATTATTTAAGTGTTCTATGAGCATGAGATATTAAAGGATAAGTTATGATTATATGTTCATGCTTGCATCTCTAAATAACATGCTAAGATTAAAGGTGACATAAGACATATGGAAATGATCTTTCAAACTCCAGGTATTAATGGTTATGGGAGGTGATCCAATAGGGATCCTTTAGACTCCAGGAATTAATGTTTATGAAAGGTGATCCCATGCCTCCCGCACTCTGGAGTTGGGAATTTAGCTTATCAGAGGATAGTATAGACTAATGATGACTAGTTATGTATGAGCTCATAACCTAGAATTCTCAAAAGGTGAGTATTAGGGTGGCCCAAGGAAAAGAGAATAAAAGGTTTAAGTCACCTAAAAGAATGAATTATGTTGGAATAAATTGCATTCGTAATGTTATGTTCATTCAATGTGTATCCTATTATATCTTGCATATGGCATGGACATGTATTCATGATATAGTATGTAAAATCTCTAACGCCCGATTTTCTGTATTCAGTACAAATGACGGAAATGCCCTAGGTCATTTCCAATTAAGGAAGCCAACCGCAAGTCTTCGAATGGGTCAACTCAATGTTTCAGGGGATTATACCTGTTATGTTTGATATCCGAGATGAAAATTTCATTTTCCGAATTTTGGCTCAAAATGACCAAAATACCCCTACCAGTGTTTTACGCGGTAAAGGTGCTATTGAGCCCAGAACTTTCCAAAGTTTGGAATGATGTATATGAGGGGTTTTTGATGTTTATCGACCTGAAAGGTCCGGGCAGTTTTAGTGAAAAATTACCATTTTGCCTAGAGAACGTGTCCAGTGAGTCTAATGACGTAATTAAGCAAACCTAAGCAATATTAGGTTCTAATCGAAGATTAATTTATTTCGATAATTAATCTAAGTCAAAATAATTTATTAAGGTTAATTAGAACCTAAGATTGCTTGGTTAAACTCTAATTACATTCTTTGATTCAAGATTCCTAGTCATGAAATCTTGAATAGTATTTTCTCTTCCTTAAATTAAGGAATTGTGCCCATACCTCATTTGACTAAGAAAATGGTTTTAAATTGTTAATCTAGCAAGAACATAATCAAGTCTTGACAACCTTAATTAGCCATTACCTCACCTAAACACTTTCTTACAAACTCCTAACCAAAAACCTTAATCAAAGAAACACCTAAACACATCACTAAACCACAATTACATGAGCAATTTATTCTCCCTCTAAAGCTTGAAAAACTTGGTCTTGGACCATATATGCTTTTGGTTTCTTTTCCTTTTCCTTGTTCAAGTTTCGACTTTTCCTTTCCTTTTCCTAGCCAAAGTTTCGTTTTCTTTTCCTTTCCCCTTTAAAGATTTCGTTTCTTCTTCCTTTGTGCGAACAAAGTTTGTTAAAAATGTTAAGTAGATCACAAAAGTTTTGTTAAGAAAATTAATCCTATGTTTTCAAAGAGCTCTAAGCTTACCTTGCCAACCTTAAAGTTGGTCGGCCCTAAGAGTTTTACTCTAGAAGCCCATGAGCAATAAAATAAAGAATATGACTTAGTTCTTTGTATTTTGTTTAGACAAAGTGTTGAGCTTTTTGTCCATTTTCTTGAGCTTGATGATGAAGTTCAAAACCAAAGGCTTCTTTGAAGACTTGGTGCTAAGAACTCTAAAGCTCACTTTATGTTGTTAAGATACATATTGGGTTAAGGTTATAATGTTCCTCTAAAGTCTTGTAAGAGCTCTAGTTAAGATAAAATGAGTTGCACACATGTTTATGTTTATGCCTTGCATAGCATGTTTATTTTGATGCTATCACTAAGCTCTCAAGAATAACTAAATGAACTTGCATTATCATGTTTAAATTTCCAAGCTTGCATTTCATGTTTATATTTCAAGTCATCACTTAATCTTTAAAGATAATAATGAGGTTGCATCTCATATTTATTTTATGCTCTCACTTTATTTTCTAATGAAGAATAAAACAAGTGCATATCATGTTTAAGTTTATGCCATCACTTAAACCTCCTAGAGCTCAAAGACTTGCCCAAGTATCTTACATAAAGTTTTAGAAAATGGAGGCATTTCAAGAATGCCATTTCGGCCTTGTGATGATGATGATGGACTTGAGATGAGTTCATCTAATCATAAGTGCCCATAGTCTAAGTCTTGGAATTTTTCCAAGCTTAGGTGTACTTAAAGAACTTTATGAACAAAGTTTTATTTTTTAAATCCATTCCTTGAGCTAAATAATTTAGCTACTGACCTACCCATTTTTTTATGATTTTAATGAGGGAATTGGTTTCTAAAAGAGTTTTGAGTCCTAAAATGATTCCAAGAGAAACTAGCAACTTATATGCATTTAAATCATGAGATTATGTGATTATATGATGCTTGTATTTCGGTTCTGCATTGTGCAACTTGGCCACTGTATAAATTCTGTTTTATGGTGTAAAATGTGTAAAATTATGTTTGAGTGAAGCAAGGAACAATTTAGGGAAGTTAGGAAAGAACAAGTAACTAAAAAGGACTTAAAATGAGAATTCTAGAACACTTAGATGCACAAAATATAAATTCTGTTCCAGCATAATTGGACTTAAGGAAAATGGTTCATAATTAGTGGAATGTGTAGGAATCCCTCATAATTGGTTTAGGAGTTGATTATAGAGCCTTAGGCGAAGACGGAACTTAGAAAGGGTCAAAATGGAGATTCTAAGACCCCATAATCATATGACAAAATTCTGCCCAAGTGATAGAGTGCTGTTTGGTTAGGTTAGTGAGCATAAACATTAGAGGAAATTATAAGTGATGATTCCTTAGGTGAAATAAAGATCCATAATGAAAGTTAGAATCATTGGAACATAAGATTAAGACCCTAAGGGCCAAAGCATAAGACACCAAGAGATAGAAGGTGTGATGTGAGAATGAGACCGAGTGGGTATACTCGTGTTGAATGTGAATATGTTAATGCCATGAACATGAGACTATGTGTGTATTTGTGACATGTTGTTGTGATGATGTGGTATGTATGCTTAAGATGCATGAGAATGCGAAATATGAATGAGTTAGGAGGGTATGCTCTTGTGATAAAGAGATTTATTGAATTGAGAAATTTCATGAGAACAACATGTGTGATTTGAGTTATGTGGCATGAATCAAATTTGAGGAAATTCGGATGCAGTCAATGCTGCCGAATTTCCGTCGAATTTGAAGGACTTGAGAAAAGTTTTGAAAAGAATGATTTATATGTGACATGCAAACGCATTTCTCCTACTACGGTGAGGAGAAAGGAAACCGTGGGGGGTATGGTCGTGGAGCCATACCAAAGCGAACAATGTCATCTGGTCTTAACCAGATGATGTGTTTCGCGAGAGACGTACTTCTCCTACGGTGAGGAGAAGGTAAAACTAAGGGCATCGACATTAGCCTCCCAAAGCGGACAAAGTCACTGGTCTTAACTAGTTGATGCATTTCGGAGAAGGAAGAAAGTCCCATGATGGGTGATTCCTTAGGTCCCTTGCCCATACTCTGGAGTTCATTATTATTTTATGATTATGATTCGCTTATCAAGAGGATAAGTAAGAACTAGTGACGACTAGTTAAGGTATGAGCTCATAGCCTAGTATTGGGTCGTTACTAGTTTTACATACCATGATGTCACAAGTTTGAAAAATAAGAAAAGATGTGAAGCATTTTGCTCATGAAAGAGAGAAGTTGATTATAATAAAGTACATGCCACTTTATGAGAATTATTATTGATGAGATGTTTATTAGTTTGTTGCATAAAGTATTGCCATGCATTCATGTTTTGGTATGCTACATACATGCATTAAGATTCATCATAAAAGACACGGACCTTGGATAACTATCTTATGAAAACCTCATAATGAACCTTTGCATGTTTAACCTTTTTATAATAAACCCAAGGTTCCTGGGACGTAAACGATGACAGTAGGATAGAAGGTTTCCCTACTAAGATTCTTTAGCAAGATTCTCACCCCCTCTTTCTTCTTTTCCGTTACGTCTTCAGAATTCCGATGGCATCGTTCGTGATTTGTTGATACGCTCGTGTGGGAGGTGCACTACGATCCGGATCACTAGTCTTACCATTTTGAGGGTCGTTGTGCCGTGCACATTTTGCATACATGGGACGCCGTTTGCATTTCCGGTCTCCGCTTCGTTTCACTCCGACCTCTCCCTACCAGTGACGATTTGATCTTTGAGAGGACGCGACCGTGATGAGCGGAGTGAACATGCACGACCTTCGTCTTCGGTGGCGTGAGGCTATCCGATACGTTCCTCGCCTGAGGCATTCGAGACCGATTGGGTCGGAGGATTCTACTCATCCCTTTTCAAAGGATTTGCCCCTCCAGTTCCCATGGCTTGGGATCGATCTTTTGGGGCTTTCCATGTATTCGTTGTTTATGTTTCTGGTTATTTTACTTTTCTTGTATTCCAACCTCTTTCCACTTATATGGGTATGACTTTATGCCTTTTTATAATTAGTTGATGTATTCAGTTATGTACTAAACTATGATATTTAATATAGTGATGGTTGCTTCTATGGATGAGGTGTTCTTAATTTCTTTTGTATTGCATGATTCATTTTCTGCTTTACATTTGTATATGTAGTATTAAAACTTGCTCGCATTTTGTCTTACAAAGATTCAAAAAAAATTTTACCTATATTTTCTGCTAAGTAATTTCACAAAAGAGTTTTAAAGGGAAGTAATACCTAATAATTAATCTTAATGCGTCCTAGGCGTGTTGGGTTAAATATTAAGGTGTTACAAGAATCCATGACATTAAGATTCATGCTAAAAGATAAGAGTCTCGGATAATGGTATTTGGAACTTAATAAATGAATCATATTTATGTCCACTATCTTCATAATGAAACCCGAGATTCCTGAGGATGAAGATGATGAAATTTGTTTGGAGGCGAAAGCCCTCCTGAGATTCTTGTACAAGTTTCTCATTCCTTCTCTCTTTTTTCCATCTCGTCTTCAGAGGGCAATGGCTACGTTCGTGATCCACGTTGATGTTCTCACATGGTAAATGCACTTCGATTCTCCAACCAGCCTTATTATTTCGTGGGTCATCTCGCTACTCCTACTAACCTTGTTCGTGTGCTCAAATACCTATCCCCTCTGAGAGTTTTGTTAGTAGGTGTTTTTCTATCCATATACTATTTATGTCTTTTATGAATGTCTATACCTAATGCAACCTCTATTGGTGGGCATGATATCCTTTTAGTAGTGTATTTTTGTGCTTGATGTGGAACGGTTAATACATATGCTATAATTATATATGATGATGTGGTTATGTTGATGTGATTATTGTGCACACATGTGACTAGTTTTTATTTCTCCTCCATATGTGCGAGATAGATGATAGGTTTTACTTAGTAGGTGCAGTTCACGTTTTGTTTTACAAAAAGAATTACCTATAATTTAATTAAAGTATTTCCAAGAGTTTAAATTAAGAATTGGAACCAAAGAGTAATAACTAATAATTAACTTAAATACGTCCTAGGCGTGTTGAGTTAAATATTAGGTGGCACATTTTGGTATCAGAGCGGTTCCATTCTCATGGAGCCTGAAGATTGGATGGACTATGCTTCCTAAGCATGATGCGATAGTTATGTTACATGATGCTTTATGGATAGGATAAGCTATAGGACGAGATGCATGACTGCTATATGTGTGTATGTACCATGGTAACTAGCTCACTTAACATAAAGTATTAGGACTGATCACCTTAGTGTTTTGTTGTTTTGTGTGCTCAGAGACCGATGGCACGACCACAACGGAATAGGACCTCGAAAGAAGCGAGCGGGGCAATGGGACTGCTAAGCCTAGAGACATGGCAAGGGCCATGTAGATGTTGTTTAAATGAATGGACCGTCAAGGCAATAAGTCGTGGCCTTAACACTTGAAGGTCTCAAGCATGCCTAATTCGGAGAATTTTGCAAAGAAAACCCACCACCGTTAGAGGAATCCTGAACCCAAACCAACTGACAAATAGATTAAAAGCATGGAGAAGTCTTTCAGTGATTACTTGCACCAAAGACGAAGGTGATTTATGGTGGAGGCGGATACCGAGTTTGGTGGACTGGCACTGAAAGGCTGTTGGAGGCATCTGGCACCATGATCAACTGGGAAATGTTCAAGACTTGCTTCTATGAGAAGTACTTTCCAACATCTATGAGGAATACCAAAGATGTGGAATTCATGCAGCTGAACCAAGGAGGGATAAGTATTGCGGTACACTGTGAAGTTCGAGGACTGATTAAGTTCTCCAGAATTTTTCAAGGAAATCTCGATGAAATTTGGAAATGTGTTAAGTATGAAGCTGGGCTGAAAGCGGAAATCAATGTTGCCGTTGCACATATGGAGATTCGAACTCCTACCCTAGTCAACAAGTGTTGCATCATTGAGGAAGGGTACAAGAAGTTGAGCATATCAAGAGCTGAAAATTCCACTAAGAAGTTGGCACCGCAAGCTCCAAGATTTAAACGGGTTAGGCCACAGTTCAAGCCACAAGGACCTCAAAGGAATTTTCATCATGGGGATCGAGTAGTCCTAAGGGTAAGGCACCCTAAAGGTCCGGTTGCACCCCCAGGCCTGTACCTATTGCATTATGTCCCAAATGCGGAAAGTCACATGGAGATCGACCTTGCTGGCGGGCCAAGGAGTTTGTTACAAGTGCGGGAAGCCTGGTCACTATGCTAGAGAGTGTTCTAGAGGAACCCGATGGCCTTTAACCCTTAACCACAACACCAAGGAAGGGTTTTCACCCTCAACGAAGACTGACGAAGTCCAGAAGCCTCATAGAAGGTAAGTGTGAAATGAACGGTAGAACCTTAACTGTACTATTTGATTCTGGCACAACTCATTCATTCATATCACATGCTAGTGTCGAGTATTTGCAATTGTATGTGTCAGAACTTCCTTTTGATCTTACTATTTCTACACCCATCTGTAAACATCTTAGGACTTGTAGGTGTTGTTTCAATTGTCATTTCACCATTGAAAGTAGACCCTTTATTCTGGACTTAGTTTGTTTGCCTATGCATGGTCTAGACATAATTCTCGCAATGGATTGGCTTTATGCCAATTGTGTAATGTTAACTGTTATGCCAAGTTTGTTATCTTTCTCCCTACCCCTATTGTGGCTAGTAAACCTTTAAGCCTTTATCTAAATGTAGAAGTCAACTATTATGGGGAAGAGAGTAAGGGATATGTTCTCCTAGCTGCTAGCGGATTAGACTTTGAGCAAGACATGACAAGGTTCCTATAGTAAGAAACTATCCTGAGGTGTTTCAGATGATATACCTGAGTTTCCTCTTGTGAGAGATTGAGTTCTCCATGGAGTTGGTCCAAGAACGGGGCTTATCTCTATAGCACCCTATAGAATGTCACCCTTAGAGTTAACCGAGTTAAAGGTGCGGTTAGAGGAGCTATTGGAGAAAAAGTTTGTGAGACCAGTGCATCACCCTAGGGAGCCCGGTCTTATTCGTTAAGAAGAAGGATAGGAGTATGAGGCTTTGCATAGACTATAGGCAGTTGAATAGAGTGACAGTGATGAATAAGTACCCTCTGCCTAGGATTGATGATTTGATGAATCAGTTAATGGAAGCTGTAGTGTTTTCTAAGATTGACCTAAGGTCAAGATATCACAGATTAGAGTAAGGGATGAGGACATACCCAGACCGCTTTAGGACATGGTATGGCCACTTTGAGTATTCGGTGATGTCGTTTGGGTTGACTAATGCTCCTGTCTTGTTCATGGACTACATGAATAGGATCTTTAGAGCCTATTTAGACCAATTTGTAGTTGTTTTCATAGATGACATACTCATCTATTCAAAGACCCGCAAGAAGCATGAGCATCATTTGAGGTTGGTTTTGGAGATCCTGAAGGAGAAAAAGTTATATGCTAAGTTATCTAAGTGTGAATTTTAGCTAAAAGAAGTGAGACTTTTTGGACACGTAGTGTAAAAAGGAGGCATCGCAATGGATCCTAGTAAGATAGAGGATGTAATGAGGAGAGACCTACCACGGTGACGGGATACGGAGATTTTTGGGATTAGCCTTTATTATCATAGGTTGATTAAGGGATTTTCCAGATACCCCTACCCTTGACCAAGCTCACTAGGAAGAATGCTTTTTTTGTTTGGACTCCGAGTGTGAAAAGAGCTTCTAGGAGTTGAAAGTGAAGTTAACCACAACCCTAGTGTTAGTTTTGCCTGACCCCAATACACCATTTGGTGTATTGTGACGCTTTAGGGAAGGGTTTGGGCTATGTGTTGATGCAAAATAGGCAAGTAGTGGCCTACGTGTCTAGAAAACTCAAGCCTCATAAAGCAAATTACCCTACCCATGACCTTAAGTTAACAGTTGTGTTGTTTGCCTTGAAGGTGTGGCGACACCATTTGTATGGAGTGAAGTTCGAGGTATTTTTGATCACAATAGTCTCAAGTACCTCTTTGATCAAAAAGAGTTGAATATGAGACAAAGAAGATGGATGGAGTTCTTGAAGGATTATGATTTTGGGCTGAACTATCATCCCGGTAAGGCTAATATAAGGCTGATGCCTTGAGTCAAAAGTCACTACACTTGTCTCATATGATGATGAAGGAGGTGGAGCTGATTGAGAAGTTTAGGAATCTAAACTTGGGGATGACATTGACTCCTGAGAGCATGAAGGTATGCCATCTTAGTGTAATGAGTGACTTTAAGAGAGAATCACTCGAGCCCAATAGGAGGACATGGAGTTTAAGGAGACTAAGAGGGGTAAAGGAAGAAAGGTTGAAAGGTTTCACCCTAGGGCAGATAAGCTATGGAAGTTTGAAGGTTGGATTTGTGTGCCAGCAAGTGGTGACCTCCAAAATGAAATCTCAGAGGAAGCTCATAAGAGCCATTTCACCATTCATCCTGGTACTAAAAAGATGTATTAGGGCCTGAAGAAGATGTTTTGTTGGCCCGGGTTGAAGAAAGACATGGCCACATGGGTTAGTAAGTGCTTAGTTTATCAGAAGGTGAAGATTGAGCACAAAAAATGTTCAGGGATATTGCAATCCCTGTCAATTCCCAAATGGAAATGGGATAATATCTCAATGGATTTCATGAAGGTCTTCCTAAGACCAAGCTGGCCACGATGCCATATGGGTGATCGTAGGCCGACTAATGAAGTCGGCTCACTTTTTGGCTATTAAGGTGACTTATTCATTGGATAAGTTAGCTCAGTTGTATATCCAAGAGATCGTGAGGTTGGATGAGATACGACGATGATAATCTCAGATTGTGATCCATGGTTTATGTCACGTTTTTGGGGAGCCTTTCAAAAGGCATTTGGTTCAAAGTTGTGCTTGACACGGCATACCACCCTCAACAGATGGGCAATAGAAGGACCATACAAACCCTGGAGGATATGTCAAGGGCATGTGTGTTGGACCATAAAGGAAGTTAGGATAAGTACTTGCCATTGATCGAGTTCGCATATAACAACAGTTATCATGTGAGCATTGGTATGGAGTTCTTTGTGATGGGCTAGGAAAATAAAGATGCATCTTTATAGCATAGGTAGTACCAATCAATTCATATAGCCCTCCTTAACTATATAGTCCCATACCTATATAGACTTAGGATCCCTCATTCGGTAGAAATCAGTTCATTCATGTACCTCTCCACTTGAAGGCAGAGGCTGTAACACCCTAATATTTAACCTTAATACGCCTAGGACGTATTAAGATTAACTATTAGTTGTTACCTCCTTTTGAACATCATTTGTAAAATAACTTAGCGAAAAATACAGATAAATTTTTTTTTTAATTGGAATATATAAAACAAAGTGCGAGCCTTCGTGTATGACATAAACGAAATGTAAAGCGGAAGAGCAAATAAATCATACAAGACAAAAGCAATAAAGAACACCTCAATCATGAAAACATTCTTCATATCATTAATTAACATAGTTTAGTACATAACCTGGAATATAAAGGAAATGCATAGAGTCTTACCCATATACGTGGGCGAGCTTAGTACATAGAAACTGGAAATACATAAACGGAAAATAAAAGCAAGTACATGGTAAATCCCCAAAAGATAAGATTCCTAACTATCACTACCCTCACCCTCCATGCCTCCTGATGACGCTCGTCCTCGTATGGGGAGATGTAGCCCACGCTGGACGGAGCTCCTCAGATGTAGCCCAACGAAGCGGAGATCTAGGCATGGGAATCGAGGGAACGACGTGGCCTCCACGACGTGGTCGCCTCTCGGGCTGGAAAAGGCCTCGCATGCCTCGGCTGGGTGAGTGTCCTCGCTACCTCCGAGATCCATAGGGAACGAAGGGAAGAGCCCTCCGAATGATCGACCTCTGATCGAGACGGGAACATCTCGGGGTATCCATGTACCACCAATGAGGAAGGACGGGCACGATGGGTCTGCTCATCTCGGGGTTGCTCCTCTCAAAGATCAAGTCATCGCAAAAAGGTGAAGTCGGTGGAAGCGATAGCTGGAGATGGGGAAAGCAAACGGGCGTCCCACGTACACAAAAATGCACACCTCACAATGACCCTGGAAGTGGTAGGGCTAGATGCTCGGGTCATAGTGCACCTCCCAAGTGGGCGGGTCAATGAAGATCATGAACGACGCCATCGATGTCTGAAGACGTAACGGAAAGAAACGAGAGAGAGGGTGAGAATCTTGGCTAAAGAATCTCATAGGATAACCTCTATCCTAGTGTCATCGTTTACGCCCCAGGAACCTTGGGTTTATTATGAAAAGGTTAAACATGCAAAGGTTCATTATGAGGATTTTTTCATAGAGGTCATTATCCAAGGTCCATGTCTTTTATGATGAATCTTAATGCATGTATGCAGCATGGCAAAATCATGAATTTATGGCAAACTAAACAATGATCAATCAATATTTAAGTGGCATGTAACTTCTTTTGAATATCATTCTTCTCTTCAAACTTGTGACACCAAACATCATAATAGTAACCGCACCCTAAAACTAGGCTATGAGCTCATACCTTAACTAGTCGTCACTAGTTCTTACTTATCCTCTTGATAAGCGAATCATAAACATAATCATAATCATCATCATCTCGACTCCTAGAGTACGGGTAGGGGCCTAAGGATCACCCATCATGGGACTTTTTCCTTCTTCGAAACGCATTGACTGGTTAAGACCAACGACTTTGTCCGCTTCGGCTAATGTTGATGCCCTCAGTTTTACCTTCTCCTCACCGGAATAGGAGAAGTACGTCTCGGTGTGTCACATTAAACATCTTATTTCTCAAAACTTTCTTAAGTCTCTCAAATTCACAAATTCGCAGCATAACAACTGCGCTTCGAATTTCCTCAAATTGAGTCATGCCACATAACTCACATAATACATGTTGTCTCATAAATTCCTTAATCAAATAAACCTTTCAATCATAAAAACGTACTTTCTCTTATTCATTTGTATCACATAGTCTCATGCATTGTGCCCACAATATACCAAAATCATCATCACAACACACCATGAATCCTCATGTTATCAAACTCATGTCATTAACACATTCACACATAACACAAGCACACTCGCTTGGTCTCATTCTCACATCACACTTCTTACCTCGTGGTGTCTTATGCTTGGCCCTTATGGGTCTTAAACTTGTGTTCCAATCCTAACCTTTATTACGGATTCTATAACACCTAAGTGATCATTACCTATAGTTCTTTCTAACATTTATGTTCACTAACTCATCTAATCAGCATCGTATAGATTAAACATGATGTTCATTACTTGACTATGGGGGATTCTAGGATCTACATCTTAGACCTTTTTCTAAGTTCTGTCTTGCCTAAGATCCTAGGTTCAACTTAGGCATAAACACTAATTATGGGTCATCTTTCTTAAGCTCAATTATGCTGGAACAAAAGTTATCATTATTCTCGTGTCTAAGGGTGTTAAGATTTTAGTTCTCAAACCTTTCTATTTACTTAGCCCTTCTTAACCGTCAACATTGTTCCTCACTTCAAACATAATCTTACGCATTCTAACTCCTCAAAACGAATTCATCCAGTGGCCAACAAGATAGAAAACCCAAAGTATGTATCATGCACAATCGCATAAAATCATGTTATAAGTGCATACGAGTTACTAGTCTTTCTCTTGGAATAATTTCATGAGCAAAATGGGTGTTCTGGTAATCGATTACATGTGCCTGGTAATCGATTACCAGACTAAATTTTATTCTGGTTAAAAACAACGGTAATCGATTACATAGGATGGTAATCGATTACCTCAGGTTAAATCTTTTTAGGAAAATGAAGAACATCGGAGTAATCAATTACACAAATAGGTAATCGATTACATGGTTTTGAGGACTGATTCTGGGCATGAAGAACAGCCTTGGTAATCGATTACATTGTAAGGTAATTGATTACCAGAACCAAAAATCTTGGAAAACCACTCTGGTAATCGTTACATAAGTTGGTAATCGATTACAGAACCTTGGAATTTGAGAAAACATGATTTTTGACATATTCCAAACTATTTAAACACCTTGAGACCTTATAAAACATTTTTCCAACATTTTCCTGAAATCATCCTTACATTTTACAAAATCAAACCATTCATTGTATCATACTAAAACACATCCATATTTTTTTTTTGGTTAAAGTTTCCCTTTGAAGATACTTAGGGCAAGTCTTTGAGCTCTAGGGTATTTAGGTGATAACATAAACTTAAACATGCAATGCACTTATTTTACTTTTTATAAAATAAAGTGAGTGCATAAAATAAATATGAGATGCAACCTCATTATTATCTTTGAGCTTAAGTGATAACTTGAAATGTAAACATGAAATGCAAGCTTGGGGAAAGTAAACATGACAATGCAAGTTCACTTAGTTGTTCTTGAGAGTTTAGTGATGGCATTAAAATAAATGTGCTATGCAAGGCATAAACTTAAACATGAATGCAACTTGTTTTATCTTTACTAGAGCTCTTGCAAGACTTTTAGAGGGACATTACTAGCCTAACCCAACATGTATCTTGAACAAATGGGGGATGAGTTTTAGAGTTCTTAGCACCAAATCTTCAAAGAAGACTTTAGTTTGAACTTTATCATCAAGCTCATGAGTGTGGACTAAGACGAAAACCCCAACACTCAAGAAAACTTCATAAATAAAACTACTCATATTCTTTATTTTATTGTTCATGGGCTTCAATCTAGAGTAAACTCTTAGAACGTCGACCAACTTTAAGGTTGACAAGGGTAAGCTTAGAGCTCTTTTAAAACATGTGATTAATTTTTCTTCAATAAAACTTTTGTGATCTACTCAATATTTTAGCAAACTTTGTTCAAACAAAGGAAAAGGAAACTGAAATCATTCAAGGGGAAAAGAAAAAGGAACCGAAATATAAAACCAAGGAAGGGAAAGAAACACAAGCATGTATGGTCCAAGACCAAGTTGTTTCATGCTTTAGGGGTTTCTCACATGGCATCACAAGTCCATTATCTTGAAACCTCATCATCAAGCCAAAGTTTTTCTCAATAAAGGCTCTAGGCCGAAATAAAAGGAGAGAAGAAGAACTTGAGAAAACCAAGAGAAACACTAGAACTCTTCCTTAAAGGAAGCACACAAAACTTGGAAAATAAACCCCTACCTAAAAAAGTCTTGAAGAGAGGAAGGAAAGCTTTGTTTCTTGAGAGGAAAACGAAGGAAATCCTTCTTGAAAATGTAACATCCTAGTTTTCTTCAAATATTAATTGAGGAAAACTTAATAGGAATATTAAAATTCTGGCAAGACGTGGTTGTGATAGGCAAGGCTCCATGAGCGAGTACAAAAAAAAAAGATTTGAATAGTACTTCACGGGCCCGCAAGCCCGCCGGGGCCATCGAAACTAGAATTTGGGACCCAGAGGTGCCCCAAAGTTAGGGAACATGAAAATAGTATTAGACATGTGTGGAAATGATAATGTTATGCTTAGAATTGCTTTATGGGTAATATGGTAGTGGTACGGTGTTTACCCGTTCGGTGATATTTCGATATGCGGTTTTTAACACTGAAAGACACTCCCATTGCTACAACTAGATAATATCCCCAAATCAAGACAAGTGGAAGGCCAAGATTTAATCTTGGAATCCAAGATCAAATCCTAGCCATCCATCATAGCCTAGTCACCAAATTCATCATGATTTTTCTACAAATATCTTGCCTTGCATTTATGACAAGCCTAGTCACTTGATCTTCTTAACCAAGCCAAGCATCATTCTCGGCCTTGCAAGGGAAAAACCAGAGGGTGAAGTGCCTCCATAGCTAAGAGCTCCATCTTGCTTTCATCTCACAAAAACCATAGCTTAGAATCAACAAAACCCAAATCTTCCTTCACAAAAATTGATCTACACTTCAACCTCTACAATTATAACCGATTGAAATTTTAAAAACCTCATCCTTCTTGCACATCCATCATTGATCAGAGGAGGGTTTGAAGTTTTGTGGGGAGTTTTGGTTGTGAAGAAATCCCACCTTGAAGCAAGCTAGAGATAGAAACTTGTTGAACCTTCAAGAGTAGGGTTTTCCTGCTTTCTTGTGAAATTTTTCAATTCTCTTTTAGCTTGCCCTAATTCCAAAAATTTTGATGATATTGATGATTAACATATTGATATTGATGTATGAATTTTTGTGTTGTATTTGGATGGTTTCAAAATGGGTTTGTCCTCAAGTGAAATTGGAACTAGGTTGTTGGACTGATTTTTGTTCTATAATCAGAACTTTTCACGAATTTTCTGGAAATTTTGTGGGTGGTTTCATGAGCCATGAAAATTATATGTTGTAGTTAACCTCTTATATTAAACACACAAATTTTCTTAGGGGTTAATTCTAAGGTTTGATGCCTCAAAAAATTAGGAACCGAATTGTAACTTCCTGCCTGAATTGTTGAGACTAAAGTAACAAACTTGCCCGAATTTTTCACCATCGCAATTGATTGAGATAGCTTCTGAAATTTTTACACAAGACTAATAACATGTTGAAATACCTCTTTGAATTTTCTTGTACCATGATTCCATCCAATTCTAGGGTTAAATATTTGAGAACACAAGTCTGGACTATGAATTTGTGACTTCTGACCACTAGATTTGCCTATTTTATTGAAGTGGTTATATAACTCTGATTGCTCTAAAATTTTTACATGTTGTTTTAGACACATTGAAGTGTCATGTGAAATTTTCCCTAAGGTTGGAATGGTTGTTTGGTATGGTAATAAATTGTTGTGCCTGGAACTTCAATTCTGCTAGGATAATGAGATGTGGAAATGGCTGAAATTCTATGATAGTATGTACATATCTTATTGTGTGTTTGTTTGAAACATATGGGGAAAACGAAACAAGGCTTAGAAAGAATTGAGGGAAGGCAAAAAGAAGGACTTCCCTAGAAAAGTATTGAGTCGATAGACGTATCGGCTAGGCATAGACACTCTAGTGATCAGAAATGGAAAAAAATGAAGTTAGGTGATCTCGAATAGAATGAGCTCATGTCCTAGCAGCCTATGGTCCTCTGTGAAATTGTGAAATGTGAATGTATCTCTCTTGAGAATAAGCCTTCCCTATGTTGAGAAAATTGAGAATGATATAAGGAAGAGAGTTTGATTGTACATATTATTACTCGATCGATTATTGTGATATTATCCTTAGTTCCCGGCCTATGGGTTTTCAAGATTTCTGTGTATGACTTTGTATGAATATTGTATATGCATGAATTGCTTATCCCTCCTGTGTGTAGTGTATGGGGGAAACTACCTCCTGAGAATTTTATAATATTCTCACCCCAAGTTTTATGTATTATATTGTTCAGATTCGCAGATGCCTTCCCTGGTGTTTCTATGATTCGCCACAATGGGTGTGGCAATACGATCAGGCTTTGGACTGATGTCAGTGTTGGTTATTCCCAATTCCGAATCTACATGTTCTTCGATCGTTCCTTCAGTACTTTGGTCTTTGCCGCGGACTTCGACCCGCTTTTCCTTATGAAGGCGTGCCTCTTCACATGGCCCATCCTCTCAGTTTGAGATTCCCTCGCTCCACCCGTGTCAAGACGCACCTGTTTCGTCATCCTCCTCATCTAGCTCAGATCCCTCGGACCCTAGTGCCCAGGCGGAGGTGAGGTCATCGCCCGATGGCCAACGGCTTCCTGCACGATGAGTAGAGACCTTTAGAGACGGATGCATTGTACATAGAAATAGGATAGTCTTAGGACCTTACTGGCCTCTGCTGACGTATTAAGTCTTCTTTTGCTACGTTATCTCTATGTTATTTTCAGGTTGGGTTTTCGGTAGGAGGAACTAGTCTTGTTCACTCCAGGGATTTTGACTAGTTAGGGGTTGTTTGTGGTTACCTCTTATGATAATGTACATATTGTAACTAAAGACCTGAGGTCCATATCTATTAGATTTTGGCTACGACTATATATGTAGTAGATTTTAGCTACGACTATATATGTAGTACACTTCTTTGTTCCTATGTTCCGACTAGTGCATATTCAAAACATTAGTAATACCCTAACTACCATGTTAGTGCTTGAGGAGAATGTAGAAGTTAGGGTGTTAGAAAACTTAATGAAGAATTCGGCCAAGGGAGAGAAAAAGAGGTTCTTTGAGGTTGGGAAGAGAGCTTGAAGTTTGCTCAAGTGTGTAAACATTCAAAGAGCTTTCAAGCTAGTGCATTTATAGAAGATTGAGAGCTCATGGATGGCCTAGAGGAGGGAGGAGTGGCTGGTCACTTGGGAGGAAGGAGAGAAGAAATATCTCTTACAAGGTATGACTTTGAGTATGGGTTCAAGCATGGTTGAGTATGGGCACAAGTATGGGTCATGGTAGGGCTTGAAGCATGGCCTTTGAGTGAAGAGAAATTCAACATGTGACACAATTTTGGGGAGGGGATTTCGGCCAGCATAACAACCAAGGGGGAAGGGATTTTGTTCATGTAATTGTGGTTTAAGAATGTGTTTAGGTGTTTCTTTAATTAAGGTTTTGATTAGGAGTTGTAAGAAAGTGTTTAGGTGAGGTAATTAGCTAATTAAGGTTGTCAAGACTTGATTAGAGAGTGGTCATACTAGATTAACAAATTAAATTCCTTTTCTTAGTCAAATGAGGTATAGCACAATTCCTTAATTTAAGGAATTCGAGAGAAAACACTATTCTAGATTCCATGACTAGGAATCTTGAATTAAAGAATGCAATTAGACTTTAACTAAGCAATCTTAGGTTCTTATTAACCTTAATAAATTATTTTGACTCTATATTAATTATCGAAATAAATTAATCTTCAATTAGAGCCTAATATTTCTTAGGTTTGTTTAATTGCGTCATTAGGCTCATGTACACTGTTCTAGGGGCAAAACGGTAATTTTGCACTAAAACTCCAGGACTTCTCGAGCCCGACTAGACATCAAATATCACTCATAAACATCATTCCAAACTTCTTGGAAAAGTTTCGGGCTCAAACGGCACCTTTTACCCGTGTAGATACCAGGGGTATTTTGGTCATTTTGAGTTGAAAGTTCGAAAAACAAGATTTTCATCTGAATATCAAACATAATAGTTATAACCCCCTTCAAACATTGAGTTGACCCATTCGAGGACTGCCCAGTTCCTAAAATTAGGATAAAAATGACCTAAGGGCATTTTGGTCATTTGTACTCGAATAGCAAAAATCGGGGCGTTATTACTCCCCTCCTTAAAAAGAATTTTGTCCTCGAAATTCGTTACCTTAGAAAAGCTCAGGATACTTCGTTTGCATCTCGGATTCCAGCTCCTACGTATACTTCTTCATCTTGTCGCGTCCCCATGCTACTTTCATCAAAGGAACAAACGTGTTCCTCAACTGCTTGACACCTCGATCCACGATCCTCGTTGGTGGAGGTTGAAAGTTAGGTCCTCCCTTAACTACATGCTCTGGTTCTAGCACATGACTAGGATCGGATTGATATTTTCTTACTGGGAGACGTGAAAGACGTCATGAAAATTTGACAGATTTGGGTAGGGCTATTTTGTAGGCAATTTCCTAACTCTCTGAAGGATTTCAAAAGGGCCGAGAAGGGGACTCAATTTCTTGACTCTCATGGCTCTACCTATGCCTGTAGTGGGGGTAATCCTCAAGAAAACATGCTCGCCTTCTTGGAACTCCAACGGCTTTCGCCTTGTCCGCTAGCTCTTTTGTCGGCTTTGAGTCAAGATTCTATCCTTGATCATTCTTATTTACTCTGTGGTTTCCCTCACTACGTAGGTCCCAAAATGCTTTGTTCTTAGGATCATTGCCAACACAAAGGCGACTGGCACTTCCTTCCATACAAGGCTTCGTACGGTGCCATACCGATACTCGCATGGTGACTATTAACTTGATAAGCGAGGTACTTATCCCAACTCCCTTTCTATTCAAAACACATGCCCTCAACATGTCTTCCAATGTTTGGATAGTTCTTTCGATTGTCCATCTGTTTAAGGGTTGTAAGTCATGCTTAAACACAGCTTTGAACCAAATGCCTTTTGAATGGATCCCAAAAATGCGACGTAAACCGCGGATGATCCGAGATTATCTTCGATGGAACACCATGTAACCTCACTATCTCTTGGATGTACAACTGGGCCAACTTATCTAGGGAAAATGTCATCTTGATGGGTAGGAAATGGGCCGACTTGGTTAACCTTCCACTATTACCCAAATAGCGTCATGGCCGGCTGAGTCCTAAGTAGGTTGGTCACAAAATCCATGGATATACTATCCCACTTCCATTCGGGATAGGCAAAGGTTGCAACATTCCTGAAGGCTTTTGGTGCTCAATCTTCACTTTTTGACAGACCAAGCACTTACTAACCCAGGCTACTACGTCCTTTTTCAATTCGGCCACAGAACATCTTCTTTAAATCCTGATACATCTTGGTGGCACCAGGATGGATGGTGAAGTGGCTTTTGTGGGCCTCCTCCAAGATACTTTCTCAGAGGTCACCATCTTGCGATCACAGATCCGCCCTTCATACCTCCACAAACCATCTGTCCCTTGCTCAAAACCCTTAAGCTTTCCAGCCTTTACCGCCTCGAGGGTCTCCCTAAACTCCTCATTTTCTACTTGTGCCATTACAACCCTCTGTTTAAACCCACTTGTTACCGTAAGATGAAACATCTTCACACTCTTTTCTGACATGACATCCCAAATTCATGTCCCTAAACTTCTTTATTAGCTCAACTTCCTTGACCATCATGTGCGATAAGCGTAATGACTTTCGACTCAGGCATCGGCGACCATATTGGCCTTGCCTGGGTGGTAACTTAAGCCGAAATCATAGTCCTTTAGGAACTCCATCCACCTTCTTTGCCTCATGTTCAACTCCTTTTGATCAAAGAGATACTTAAGACTCTTGTGATCGAAGAAAACTTCAAACCTTACTCCATACAAGTGATGCCTCCAAATCTTTAAGGCAAACACTATGGCGGCTAACTCTAGGTCATGGGTAGGGTAGTTAACCTCATGAGGCTTAAGTTGTCTAGATGCATAGGCTACCACTTGCCTATTTTGCATCAACACACAGCCTAAACCTTTCCCGAAGCATCACAATATACCTCGAAGGGTACATCGGGTCGGGTAAAACCAAAAACTGGGGTCGAGGTTAACCTTTCCTTTAACTCTTGGAAGCTCTTTTCACAATCGGGATTCCATGAAAACGGGTGTTCTTCCTAGTGAGCTTGGTTAGGGAAGGGAAATCTGGGAAAATCCTTTAATAAACCTTCGGTAATAGCCTGCTAATCCCAAAAAGCTCCATATTTCTGATACGATGGTCGGTCTATCCCAATTCATTACGGATTCTATCTTACTAAGGTTAACGCTATACCTCCTTTCGATACTACATGTCCAAAAACTTCACTTCCTCCAACCAGAATTCACACTAAGAGAGCTTAGCATACAACTTCTTCTCCTTCAACACCTCTAAAACCAACCTTAGGTGACTTTCATGCTCCTTGTGAGTCTTCGAATAGATGAGTATATCATCTATGAAAACAACCACGAACTTATCTAAATAGGGTCTAAAGATCCTATTCATGTAGTCCATGAACACGACGGGTGTATTTGTCAGTCCAAAAGACATCACAACGAACTCAAAATGTCCATACCGTGTCCTAAAGGTGGTTTTAGGTATATCCTCATCTCTCACCCTAATTTGGTGGTATCCCGACCTCAAATCAATCTTAGAGAATACCAGGCTCCTTTCAACTGGTCCATGAGATCATCAATCCTAGGCAAAGGGTATTTATTTTTCACCGTTACACGATTCAATTGCCTATAATCTATACATAACCTCATGCTCCCATCCTTTTTCTTAATAAAGAACTGGGCTCCCTACGGTGAAGCACTAGGTCTTATAAAATTCTTTTCTAACAGCTCCTCCAATTGGGTTTTTAGCTCCTTCAACTCCAAGGGTGACATCCTATAAGGGGCTATCAGACAGGTCCCGTTCCAGGAACCAACTCAATAGAGAACTCCACTTTCTCTCGGGAGGAACTCAGGTATCTCATTCTGGAAATACCTCGGGATACTCTCTTACCGGAATATCATCTATGTTCTGCTCAAAGTCTACCTCGCTAACGGCTAGAAGGACATATCCCTTAGTTTTCTCCCCACTCCAGAAGACTTCTACGAAATTTACATAAAGTTTCAAGGTTTGACTAGTCTTGCTAGGGGATGACAAAAAATAACAAACTTGGTGTAACAATCTAACAATACATGGTTAACGTAAAGCCAATCCATGCCAAGAATTACTCCTATGTCTTTCAAGGGTAAACAAATCAAATCTATGACAAAGGATCTATTTTCAACAATAAGATGACAATTTAAACAACAGTTACATGTATGTACAGGACTTGTAGGAGTAGAAACAATAGGGTCAAAAGGAAGCTTAGAAACTTTCAAATTTAGAGACTCGACACTAGCATGTGAGATAAAGGAATGAGTAGCACCAGAGTCATATAGCACACTTAAGGTTCTACCATTTAATTCGCACTTACCTTGATGAGGTCGTTGGATCTCGCAGCGTCTTCACATTGAGGGTGAAGACCCTCCCTTGGTGTTGCGGCTTGGGGTTCTGACTTGATGATCCATTGCTTCTCCAATCCTTAGCATAGTGGCCGTGCTTGCCACATTTGAAGCATACTCCTTGCCCAGCTCCGCAGGGACGATTGCCATGATTCTTTCCAAGGGGGCACTCCAAGCTTGTGCGGTAGGGAGGCAGGGAACTCCTTGGGGTGCCTTGTTCTTGTTCCCATTGGGCCCTCCTTGTTAGTTGTTGTTGTTGTTGTTGTTATTGCGAGGACCGCCTATTTTGCCTTGTTGATTGTTGGGTTTCCGGCCATTATGGTTGAATGGCGGCCTCGGGTGTTGTCGGAAGGGTTGGTTGAGGGTCCTCTTTGTTGTTGTTGATGATGATGTTGTTGTTGGTGTTGTTGATGCTTGAATTGGTTGGATTGGTAGGGATGATAGTGACTCCTGAGTTGATTGTGGTGTTGGCTTGAACCTTGGGGCCTGGGTCCAAGCCACGAGGACGATCTGCCCTTGCAGCTCAGCTTCTTGTGCCCTTCTTCGATGATCCGGCATTTGTTGACTAAGGTAGGGAAGTCCCTAATCTCCATGTGTGCCACAACAACGTTAAGCTTGGCCCTCGACCGGCCTCACTTAATGCATTTCCAAATCTCATCGGGATTCCCTTAAAACAGAGAGAACTTAATCAACTCTTCAAATTTAGCCATGTCCTGGGCGACAGACGACCCACCTTGGACCAATTGTATGAACTCTATGTCCTTTGTGTTCCTCATGGACTCGGGAAATACTTCTCATAGAAGTATGTCTTGAACGCTCCCAATTAATAGCTGTACCCGTAGCTTCTAGCAGCCTCTTGGTGCCAAGTCCACCAAAACTCTCATCAGACTCCATCATGTAGGCAACAAAGGTGACTTTCTTCTCCTCCGACAGGCAACCACCAAGTAGATCTTTTCCATGTTCTTGATCCACTCGTCCGCCTTGTCGGATTCAAAGCTCCACGTAAGGTTGGGGGATTGGCCTTGCGGAACTCCCCAAACGGGCTTGTTCCACGGCCTCAGGCAGGGACCTTGAGCGGCATCCCTCAGTCGTTCATACGATCGAACATGCGCTCCATCGCTCTAGCTATCTCGCACAGGGCTAAGTCTCGTTTCCCTTGTTCGCCTTCGTTTGCGTTCCTATTCTGTCTTGGTGCCATTGGTCCCTAAACACACGAGTCAATAAACACTGAGGTGATCAGGCTCAAAATTCCAAGCTAAATGAACTAGTTACCATGGCACAGCAGCAGCAGACAAGGTCATGAATGCCTATCCTATAGCGTATCTCTAATAGCTAAGCACTAATCATGACATACTATCGTAACATGCCTATAAAGCATGGTCATTCCAATCCTCACGCTCCGTGAGAATTAACTGCTCTGATACCATAATGTAACACCCTAATATTTAACCCTAATACGCCTAGGATGTATTAAGATTAACTATTAGTTGTTACCTCCTTTTGAACATCATTTGTAAAATAACTTAGCGGAAAATAGATATAAAATTTTTTTGAATTAGAATATGTAAAACAAAGTGTGAGCCTTCGCGTATGACATAAACGAAACGTAAAGTGGAAGAGCAAATAAATCATACAAGACAAAAGCAATAAAGAACACCTCAATCATGAAAACATTCTTCATATCATTAATTAACATAGTTTAGTACATAACCACTAGAATATAAAGGAAATGCATAGTCTTACCCATATACGTGGGCAGAGCTTGCAATACATAGAAACTAGAAATACATAAATGGAAAATAAAAGCAAGTACATGGTAAATCCCCAAAAGATAAGATTCCAACTATCACTACCCTCACCCTCCATGCCTCCTGATGACGCTGATCCTCGAATGGGGAGATGTAGCCTCCGAATTGACAGAGCTTAGATGTAGCCCAACGAAGCGGAGATCTCAGGCACCTGATCTTGAAAGGACGCGACCAGAGATGAGCAGACGGTCTTGCCTGTCCTTCCTTATCGGCGGTACACGGATACCCCGAGATGTTCCCCGTTCTCGATCAGAGGCCGATCCTTCGGAGGGCTCTTCCCCTTCGTTCCCTATGGATCTCGGTGGAGGTGGCGAGGACACTGCACCTCAGCCGAGGCATGCGATGCGTGTTCGCAACCAGAGAGGCGACCACGTCATGGAGGCCACGCCATTCCCTCGATTCCCATGCCTAGATCTCCGCTTCGTTGGGCTACATTGGAGGAGCTCCGTTCAGTCGTGGGCTATTCTCCCCATCCGAGGATCACGTCATCACTAGGCGTGGAGGGTGAGGGTAGTGATAGTTGGGAATCTTATCTTTTGGGATCTACCATGTACTTGCTTTTATTTTCATTTATGTATTTCCAGTTTCTATGTCCTGCAAGCTCTCCAAATATATGGGTAAGACTCTATGCATTTCCTTTATATTCCAACGGTTATGTACTAAACCATGTTAATCAATGATATGAAGAATGTTTTCATGATTGAGGTGTTCTTTATTGCTTTTGTCTTGTATGATTTATTTGCTCTTCCACTTTACCCGTTATGTCATACGCAAGGCTCGCACATTGTTTTACATATTCCAATTCAAAAAAAATTTTATCTATTTTCCACTAAGTTATTTTACAAATGATGTTCAAAGGAGGTAACAACTAATAGTTAATCTTAATACGTCCTAGGCCTATTAGGGTTAAATATTAGGGTGTTACATTAAACATCTTATTTCTCAAAACTTTTAAGTCTCTCAAATTTGACGAAAATTCGGCATAACAACTGCGCTTTGAATTTCCTCAAATTTGAGTCATGCCACATAACTCACATAATACATGTTGTCTCATAAATTCCTCAATCAAATAAACCTTTCAATCATAAAAACGTACTTTCTCTTATTCATTTGTATCACATAGTCTCATGCATTGTGCCCACAATATACCAAAATCATCATTACAACACACCTTGAATCCTCATGTTATCAAACTCATGTCATTAACACATTCACACATAACAAAAGCACACTCGCTTGGTCTCATTCTCACATCACACTTCCTACCTCGTGTTGTCTTATGCTTTGGCCCTTAGGGTCTTAACCGTCTTCCAATTATCCTAACCTTTATTACGGATTCTATAACACCTAAGGGATCATTACCTATAGTTCTTTCTAACATTTATGTTCACTAACTCATCTAATCATCGTATAGATTAAACATGATGTTCATTACTTGACTATGGGGGATTCTAGGATCTACACCTTAGACCTTTTTCTAAGTTCTGTTTGTGCCTAAGATCCTAGGTTCGACTTCTAGGCATAAACACTAATTATGGGTCATCTTTCTTAAGCTTAATTATGCTGAACAAAAGTTATCATTATTCTAAATATCTAAGGGTGTTAAGATTTTAGTTCTCAAACCTTTCTATTTACTTAGCCCTTCCTAACCGTCAACATTGTTCCTCACTTCTCTCAAACATAATCTTACATTCTAACTCCTCGAAATAGAATTCATACAGTGGCCAACAAGATAGAAAACCAAAAGTATGTATCACGCACAATCGCATAAAATCGTGTTATAAGTGCATGAGTTACTAGTCTTTCTCTAGAATAATTTCATGAGCAAAAGTATTTTGTAATCGATTACATGTGCCTGGTAATCGATTACCAGACTAAGTTTTATTCTGGGTTCAAAAATGTAACACCCTAATATTTAACCCAATACGCCTAGGACGTATCAAGATTAATTATTAGTTATTACTTCCCTTTAAATTCATTTACAAAATACTTAGCGGAAATACAGGTAAATTTTTTTTTTGAAATGAAACACGTAAAACAAAGTGCGAGCCTTTGCGTATAACATAAATGAAACGTGAAGCGGAAGAATAAATAAATCATACAGAACATAAGCATTAAAGGACACCTCAATCATGAGAACAATCATCATAATATTAATCATAATAGTTTAATACATAACCAAATACAAAGGAAAGCATAAAGTCTTACCCATATAGAGGGAGAGCTTAGGACATAGAAACTGGAAATACATCAATGGAAAGGAAAATAAAGGCAAGTACATGGTAAATCCCCAAAAGATAAGACTCCCAACTATCACTACTCTCACCCTCCACGCCTACTGATGACGTTGATCCTCGATGGGGAAATGTAGCCCGCAATGACGGAGCTCCTCGATGTAGCCCAACAAAGCGGAGATCTAGGCATGGGAATCGAGGGACGGCGTGGCCTCCACGACGTGGTCGCCTCTCGCTGTCGAACACGCCTCGCATGCCTCGGCTGGGTGACGTGTCCTCCTCACCGAGATCCATAGGAAACGAAGGGAAGAGCCCTTGGAAGGATCGGTCTCTAACCGAGAACGGGGATCATACTCGGGGTATCCGCGTGTCCGATGAGGAAGGATGGGCATGACGGTCTCTCTCGTCTCGGGGTCGCGTCCTCTCAAAGATCAGGTCGTCGCCAAAAGGTGAAGTCGGATCGAAATGATAGCTGGAGACGGGAAAGCAAACGGGCGTCCCACGTACACAAAAATGCGCACCTCACAATGACCCTTGAAGTGGTAGGATCTGATGCTCGGGATCATAGTGCACCTCCCAAGTGGGCGGGTCAATGAAAATCACGAACGACGCCATCGATGTCTGAAGACGTAACGGAAAGAGAAACAAAGAGAAGGGTGAGAATCTTGCTAAAGAATCTCAGGGAAATCCTCTATCCTAGTGTCATCGTTTACGTCCCAGGAACCTTGGGTTTATTATGAAAAAGGTTAAGCATGCATAGGTTCATTATGAAGTTTTCAAAAGATAATTATCCAAGGTCCATGTCTTTTATAATGAATCTTAATGCATGTATGCAACATGCGAAACATGAATGCATGGCAACATCTTAGGCAAACCAAACAATAATCAAACAACATATAAGTGGCATGTAAATTCTCTTTGAACATCATTCCTTCATCTTAATACTTGTGACACCAAACATAATAGTAACCGCACCCCTTAAACTAGGCTATGAGCTCATACCTTAACTAGTCGTCACTAGTTCTTACTTATCCTCTTGATAAGCGAATCATAAACATAATCATAATCATAATCATCATAATCCCGACTCCGAGTACGGGTAGGGGGCCTAAGGATCACCCATCATGGGACTTTTTCCTTCTTCGAAACGCATCGACTGGTTAAGACCAACGACTTTGTCCGCTTTGGCAAGCTAATGTCTATGCCCTCACGGTTTTACCTTCTCCTAAAAGAGGAGAAGTACGTCTCGGTGTGTCACCTTAAACATCATATTTCTCAAAAACTTTCTTGAGTCTCTCAAATTTGACGGAAATTCGGAGCATAACAGCTACTCTCCGAATTTCCTCAAATTTGAGTCATGCCACATAATCTCAATCACATGCATCATTCTTATGGAACTTTCTCAAATCAATAACTTTCTAGTTCACATGAGCATATTTCTCAATCTCATTCATATTTCGAAACCTTATGCATCTCAAATACATGGCACAACACTTCATCATATCAACATATCAATTATACACATAAGGTTTCATACTTGAAATGTTAACATATTCACATCATTAAGAATATACTCTCTCGGTCTCATGCTCACATCACACCTCCTATCTCATGGTGTCTTATGCTTTGGCCCTTACGGGTCTTAAATTCTTGTTCTAGTAATCTTATCACCCATTGCAAGTCTTTATCATATCTAGGGGATTGTTCTTTATAATTCTTCTAACATTATGCTCACTAATTCATCCAACAGCATTATATAGATTACTCATCAAGATCATTTATTCAACTATGGGGATTCTAGAATCTATGCCTTAAACTCTTTTCTAAGTTCTCTTCGCCTAAGATTCTATATTCAACTCCTAGGCATAATCACTAGTTATGAACCATCTTCCTTAAGCTCAATTATGCTGGAACAGAAGTCATTATTCTTGTGTCTAAGTGCTTTAAGATTCTAGTTCTACATTCTCCCTATTTGTTTAGTCTCACCAATCCTCCGAAAACGTTCCTCACTTCGCTCAAGCATAATATTACGCATTCTAACTCCTCAAACAGAATTCATCAGTGGCCACAAAGGATAAGACAAAAACCAAAAATGTTCATCACACATAATCACATAAACTCATGTTATAAGTGCACACGAGTTGCTAGTTTTTCTCTTGGACAATTTTAGGGCAAAAAGGTGTTCTGGTAATCGATTACATGTGCCTCATAATCGATTACCAGGAGCTAAATTTATTCTGGGTTCAACAACGGGTAATCGATTACATGGAATGGTAATCGATTACTTAGGGTTAAATCTATTTCGGAAAATAAAGAACATTTGAGTAATCGATTACACTAACAGGTAATCGATTACAGGGTTTAAGGACCGATTTTGGGCATGAAGAACAGCCTTGGTAATCGATTACATTGTCTCTGGTAATCGATTACCAAACCAAAAACCCTTCAAAAAATCACTCTGGTAATCGATTACATAAGCGTTAATTGATTACTAGGACCTGAAATTTGAGAAAATATGATTTTTGACACATTTCAAACTATTTAAACACCTTGAGACCTCATAAAACATTTTTCCAACATTTTTCTGAAATCATATTACAAAATCAAACCATCATTGTTTCATACTAAACATATTCACTTATCATGGTTAAGATTTCCTTTTTAAGATACTTAGGGCAAGTCTTTGAGCTCTAGAGTATTTAGGTGATAACATAATCTTAAACATGCTATGCACTTCATTTTACTCTTCATTACAAAGTAAAGTGAGAGCATAAAATAAATATGAGATGCAACCTCATTATTATCTTTAAGGATTAAGTGATGACTTGAAATATAAACATGAAATGCAAGCTTGGGAATTTAAATATGGTAATGCAAGTTCATTCATTTATTCTTGTGAGATTAGTGATGGCATCAAAATAAACATGAGATGCAAGACATAAACTTAAACATGAATGCAACTTATTTTATCTTAACTAGAGCTCTTACAAGACTTTAGAGGAACATCAATAGCCTTAACCCAACATGTATCTTAACAATGGAAGATGAGCTTTAGAGTTCTTAACACCAAGTCTTCAAAGAAGTCTTTGGTTTGAACTTCATCATCAAGCTCAAGAAAGTAGATTAAAACAAGAATACCAACATTTTAACAAAACAAACACAAATAGAACTACTCATATTCTTTATTTTATTGCTCATGGGCTTCAATCTAGAGTAAAACTCTTAGAACGGCCGACCAACTTTAAGGTTGGCAAGGGTAAGCTTAGAGCTCTTTGAAAACATGTGATTAATTTTCTCCAAAACTTTTGTGATCTACTCAATATTTTAGCAAACCTTGTTCAAACAAATGAAAAAGGAAACCGAAAAATAAACCAAGGAAAAGAAAAGAACACAAGCATATATGGTCCAAGACCAAGTTGTTTCAAGCTTTAGAGGTTTCTCACATGACAACAACAAGTCATTATCTTGAAACCTCATCATCAAGCCAAAGTTTTTCTCAATCAAAGGCTCTAGGCCAAAAATAAAAAGAGGGAGGGAGAACTTGAAAAACCAAGAGAAACACTAGAACTTTCCTTAAAGGAAGCACACAAAACTTAGAAAATAAACCCCTACCTAAAGAAGTCTTGAAGAGAGATTTAAGGAAGCTTTGTTTTCTTGATGAAATGAGAAGGAAATCCTCTTGAAGTCTTGAGGAAGAACTCAGCCAAAGTGAGGGAGTTTGAGAGGAAATGAGAGAATTTTGCAAGAAGTGTAAACTTAACAAATGAACCAAAGTGTGACAAGGTTCATCAAGGCTTGGTATTTATAGAAACTTTCAACAATGAGGCTTCCATGGGGGGAGGAGGACGGCCACTTTGAGGGAGGAAGGAGAGAAGAAATATCTCTTACAAAGGTATGGTTGTAAGTATGGTTGAAGGCATGGTGAGGTATGGGCAAAGCATGGCTTGAAGTATGGCTCTTGAGTGTAATTGAAACAACACATGATGGGCTATGGAGGGGGTAGAGTGGCCGGCCACTTAAGGCCAAGAAAGAGAGAAAATTAGTTCATCTAATTGTGGGTTAGTTATGTGTTTAGGTGTTTCTTTGATTAAGGTTTTGGTTAGGAGTTTGTAAGAAGGTGTTTAGGTGAGATAATTGGTTAATTAAGGTTGTCAAGACTTGATTAGGGAGTGGTCATACTAGATTAAGAATTAAATTCTTTTAAGTCAAATGAGTATGGACAATTCCTTAATTTAAGGAATTGGAGAGAAAATACTATTCAAGATTCCATGACTAGGAATCTTGAATTAAAGAATGCAATTAGAGTTTATCTAAGCAATCTTAGGTTCTAATTAACCTTAATAAATCATTTTGACTCTAGATTAATTATCGAAATAAATTAATCTTCAATTAGAGCCTAATATTGCTTAGGTTTGCTTAATTGCGTCATTAGGCTCACTGTACATGTTCTAGGGGCAAAATGGTAATTTTGCACTAAAACTTCCCGGACCTTCAGGCCCAACTAAACATCAAACATCACTTAAAAACATCATTCTAAACTTCCTGGAAAATTTCGGGCTCAAACGGCACCTTTTACCCGCGTAGAACACAGCAGGGGTATTTTGGTCATTTTGAGCCGAAAGTTTAGAAACGAGATTTTCACCTCGATAACAACCATAACAATTATAACCCCTTCAAACATTGAGTTGACCCATTCGAGGATTGGGTCAACTGTCCTTAATTCTGGTAAAAATGACCTCAGGGCATTTTGGTCATTTGTACTCAAACAGGAGAATTCGAGCGTTACAAAAAACAACCTGTAATTGATTACATAGGATGGTAATCTATTACCTAGGTTAAATTTGTTTACGAAAAATGAAGAATATCGAGTAATCGATTACACAAATAGGTAATCGATTACATGGTCTTTAAGGAGATTTTGGGCATGAAGAACAGCCGGTAATCGATTACATTGTATGGTAATGATTACCAGGACCAAAAACCCTTCGAAAAACTACTTTGGTAATCAATTACATAAGCTGGTAATCGATTACCAAAACCTGGAATTTGAGAAAACATGATTTTTGACACATTCCAAACTATTTAAACACCTTGAGACCTCATAAAACATTTTTTCCAACATTTTCCTAAAATCATCCTTACATTTTACAAAATCAAACCATTCATTGTATCATACTAAAACACATCCATATTTTTTTTTTGGTTAAAGTTTCCCTTTGAAGATACTTAGGGCAAGTCTTTGAGCTCTAGGGTATTTAGGTGATAACATAAACTTAAACATGCAATGCACTTATTTTACTTTTTATAAAATAAAGTGAGTGCATAAAATAAATATGAGATGCAACCTCATTATTATCTTTAGATTAAGTGATAACTTGAAATGTAAACATGAAATGCAAGTTTGGAGAAAGTAAACATGACAATGCAAGTTCACTTAGTTGTTCTTGAGAGTTTAGTGATGGCATTAAAATAAACATGCTATGCAAGGCATAAACTTAAACATGAATGCAACTTGTTTTATCTTTACTAGAGCTCTTGCAAGACTTTAGAGGACATTACTAACCTAACCCAACATGTATCTTGAACAAATGGGGATGAGCTTTAGAGTTCTTAGCACCAAATCTTCAAAGAAGACTTTGGTTTGAACTTCATCATCAAGCTCATGAGTATGGACTAAGACAAAAACCCCAACACTCAACAAAACTTTATAAATAAAACTACTCATATTCTTTATTTTATTGCTCATGGGCTTCAATCTAGAGTAAACTCTTAGAACAACCGACTAACTTTAAGGTTGGCAAGGGTAAGCTTAGAGCTCTTTGAAAACATGTGATTAATTTTCTTTAACAAAACTTTTGTGATCTACTCAATATTTTTAGCAAACTTTGTTCAAACAAAGGAAAAGGAAACCGAAATCATTCAAGGGGAAAAGAAAAGGAATGAAAAATAAAACTAAGGAAAAGAAAGAAACACAAGCATGTATGGTCCAAGACCAAGTTGCTTCAAGCTTTAGAGATTTCTCACATGGCATCACAAGTCCATTATCTTGAAACCTCATCATCAAGCCAAAGTTTTTCTCAACAAAGGCTCTAGGCCGAAAATAAAAAGAGAAGAAGAACTTGAGAAAACCAAGAGAAACACTAGAACTCTTCCTTAAAGGAAGCACACAAAACTTGGAAAATAAACCCCTACCTAAAGAAGTCTTGAAGAGAGGAAGGAAAGCTTTGTTTCTTGAGAAGAAAAGAGATGGAAATCCTTCTTGAAAACTTGATGAAAAACTCAGCCAAGGGAGGAGGAAAAGAGGTTCTTTGAGTTTGGGAAAAGAGCTTGAAGTTTGCGCAAGTGTGTAAACATTCAAAGAGCTTTCAAGCTAGTGCATTTATAGAAGATTGAGAGCTCATGGATGGCCTAGAGGAGGGAGGAGTGGCCGGTCACTTAGGGAGGAAGGAGAGAAGAAATATCTCTTACAAGGTATGGCTTTGAGTATGGGTTCAAGCATGGTTGAGTATGGGCACAAGTATGGGTCATGGTATGGCTTGAAGCATGGCCTTTGAGTGAAGAGAAATTCAACATGTGACATAATTTTGGGGAGGGATTTCGGCCATAACAGCCAAGGGGGAAGGAATTTTGTTCATCTAATTGTGGTTTAAGGATGTGTTTAGGTGTTTCTTTGATTAAGGTTTTCATTAGGAGTTGTAAGAAAGTGTTTAGGTGAGGTAATTGGCTAATTAAGGTTGTCAAGACTTGATTAGAGAGTGGTCATACTAGATTAACAAATTAAATTCCTTTTCTTAGTCAAATGAAGTATGGCACAATTCCTTAATTTAAGGAATTTGAGAGAGAAAATACTATTCAAGATTCCATGACTAGGAATCTTGAATTAAAGAATACAATTAGAGTTTAACTAAGCAATCTTAGGTTCTAATTAACCTTAATAAATTATTTTAACTCTAGATTAATTACCGAAATAAATTAATCTTCGATTAGAGCCTAATATTGCTTAGGTTTGCTTAATTGCGTCATTAGGCTCATTGTACACGTTCTAGGGGCAAAATGGTAATTTTGCACTAAACTGCCGGGACCTCCAGAGCAACTAAACATCAAATATCACTCATAAACATCATTCCAAACTTCCTGGAAAAGTTCTGGGCTCAAACGGCACCTTTTACCAATGTGTAGAATCAAGGGCATTTTGGTAATTTTGAGCCAAAAGTTCAGAAAACGAGATTTTCACCTCGGATATCAAACATAACAGTTATAACCCCCTTCAAACATTGAGTTGACCCATTCGAGGATTGCCGTGGCAACCGTCCTCGAATTCCTAATGACCTCAACCATTACACGGGGTAGACCTTGCTGGCTTGGAGAACGTATGCTATCATTGTGGAAAGCCAGGACACATAATGAGGAGTGTCCAAACGGGAATTCAAAGCCAACTAAAAAGCCGCAACAATAGAGTAAGGTCTTCACCATAAGTGTGAGAGACGTCATCACCTAAGAATCCTACCTAAGATAGGAACGTTTAGAATTTGATTGAATTGTTTGAACTTGATGTGTGAATTCCTTGTATGATTTATGAAAGTTTGTCTTTTGAAATTGTTTTCAAAGGAATTTTGAGGGCAAAATTCTTTTTAAGGTGGGTGGTAATGTAGCACCCTAAAATTTAATTAAAAATTAATTTTGGATATTTGTGAATTTGTAATTGCCTTTACCCATTCTGGTGAGATTTCAGTGTACGTTTTCTAACACGAAGATATTTCCATCATAACCAATGGATAATATCCACCTCTTTAGAGATGTGAAGGCCAAGATTTAATCTTAGAATCCAAGATTAAATCTTAGCCATCCATTTTTGCTTTGTCACATAAATGATGATTACTTCACTAAATATCTTCCATTGCATTTATTAAAGAAGCCTAATCACATTTCTTCCCCAAAGATACATCAAAATTTGGCCAGCAAGGAGGTACCAGAAACCTTCATTTCCATGAGCCAAACTTGCATTTCAACCCCAAAAACACTAGCCTAGAGTTGTTAGAACCTCTAACTTCCTTCACTAATCTTAATCTACACCTCAATACCTATAATTCTAACCGATTGAAATCTCAATTCTCCATCAATCCTCACTTTGATATCTCACTTCCTCACTGCCAAAGGGAGGTTTGTGGCTTGATTTGGAGTCCTTGTAGTGAAGAGAAATCAATTAGAGTGTCTTTTGGAGTTAGAACTCTTCAAGCATCACAAGTAGGGTTTTTTGCCTTTTCTTGTCCAATTTTTATGATCGTTTTGGATGACCTAGATCCGAAATTTTGATTGTATTGATGGATGATATGTTGATATGTATGTGTGAATTTTTTTGGTGTGTTTGGATGGTGTTAAAAGGATTTTTATCAAAGGAAATTGGGACTAGGCTTGGATTCCTAGTTTTCCTGAAGCAGCATTAATCACGGATTTTCTGGTATATTTGTGGGTAATTAAATGATCTACAAAAATTATATGTTGTAGTGGACATCTTGAACTGACTACATGAATTTTCTTGGGTGTTAATTTTAAAGTTTTCTGCCTCAAGAAAATCAATAACCGAAATATGTCTGATGCTGTCTTGGTTGTTGAAACTGAAGTAACAAACTTGTCCAAATTTATTATTAGAGCAATTAATTGATCTAGCTCATGAAAATTTTACCCGAAGTTAATAACATATTGAAGTATCACTGTAAATTTTCTTGTGCATTGGTTCCATCAATTTCTAGGGTTAAAAATTAAGGAACCCGATAGGTCTGTGAATTGGTGGCCCTGACCACTAGACTTGTATATTTTACTGAAGTAGCTATAGAGCTCTGTTTGTTGAAATTTTACAGGTTATCCTAGACATATTAAAGTGTCATACAGAATTTTTGTGGCTCTTGGAATAGTCATTTGATATGGCAATTAAATGTTGTACCCAGAACAATAACTCTCCCAAGGTACTGGAATGTAAGAATGGCTGAAAATTTATGATAGTTTGATCTATTCAAGTCTATGGTATATGAATACATGATAGTGACTTTAAGGTTTGGTTTATGAGAAATGAATGAGAGTCGCTTGTGATTGATTGTTTATATGTGAACTTGATGATTATATATGTTCTAAGTAGAGAATGAAAGTCCCTTATATTATGTGAAGGGCACGAGAAAGTCCCCTCTATTATGTGAAGGGCATGGGAAAATCCCTCTATTATGTGAAGGGCATGGGAAAGTCCCTCTATTATGAAAAAAGGCACGAAAAAGTCCCCTTTAATATAGAATGGGCACGAATAGAAGGGTGACGTATATAAGATTTTTTTTTTATATACCGAGAGCATGTAAAGTTGTAAGTAAATTACTATAATGTTAAGTAGTATGACATGTGTACATCAAGTTATTGAATAATGAAAGAACCACTTCAAAAAATGGTTCTTGAACTTTAAAATGAACCTTTGACATATGTTGCATGATCACTCTTTTCTTAATAAACTGAAGTGGTTGGAATGATAACGATGACGTTGTGAATTGTGTATTTGGGGAAATACCCTATGAGAATTGTATAATTCTCACCCTTATGTGTTTGTGTTTCCGTATCGCTCCAGGTTGAACCAGGACTATAAGGCTACCCTGACAAGGAATCAGAATTTCATTAGTGTAGTAGTTAGTGCTTTCATTATGCCATACTTAGTGGAATGAATATGTATGTAGATGTAATAGGGAATGGATATGTATTAAAGCTCTATAGTAGAGCTTCCTTTTGTACTTAACTATGTATTCAATAAAGGTTGTGTTTCTTTGTCATATGTTTTAATAGATTACGCGTAGGTATTACACGAGTTAATCAAGCTTGCCATAGATATTTAAGAAAGGTCCACTAAATTAATAAGTAACATTTCTCAAGCACGATGCCATGATTTAAGATATTATTTAAAGATAAGGTTGTGCAAAGGAGGATGTTACACATGATGTCTTCCATGTTCTAAGTTAAGAAAATATCAATCCGACCCTAGTCATGTGTTAAAGCCAAACAAGTACAATTAACGGAGGACCGACTTTCAACCTACCGCCTACAAGGATCATGGAAATAAGAGTCAAGCAATTGAGAAATAAAGCCGTACCTTTGGTCAAAGTGGCATGGGGACATGATAAAGTGGAGGATTTTACATGGAAAATGGAATCAGAGATGAAGACTTAGGTATCCCAAACTATTCATAGGTAACAAATTTCAAGGATGAAATTCTTTTTAAGGAAGGGAGAAATGTAACGTCCAAATTTTTCCTCCGTGCAAAATGACCAAAATACCCCTAGGTTATTTTTACACGATTTGAGGCCGAAATAGTCTAGGCCATCCTCAATAAGATATTTCGACATTAAAATAAGATTATATGAGGATTAAATAGCAATCTGTGCAAAAATTGCAATTTTTGATTTTTCAATGTACAAATGACCAAAATGCCTCGAAGGTCATTTTTGCCCTTAAATCAAGGATGATCTGGTCTAGGCTACCTTCAAGGGGTTAGTTTTATGTTTGAAGGAAATTATTTGTGTTATGAATGATGTTAGAGGTGAGAGTCTCAAACCCTGATTTTTTTCTGACAAAATTACCAAAGTACCCCTAGGTAATTTAACGCAGATTAAGCGAAACTGAACTTGGTCATCACCCGGAAGTTAGAAAATGTTAATTATAAAGGATATATGATATTTGGAAATGTTCAGGTGATTCCAAAGAGTTTTTATGTGAAATTACCATTTTGCCCCTAGTTAGTGCTAAATGAGCTTATTTATGTAATTAAGTAAATATAGGCAATTGTAGGTTCTAATTAAAGATAAATTAATATTATTTATTAACCTTGAGTCAAAATAATTATTTGAGGTAATTGAAAGTCTAAGATTATTTTAGGGAAGTTTAATTTCTTTTCTTAATTAAAAGGGTTCATAAGACAAATAATATTAAGTATAAATTAGTGCATTATCTTTCGTTTCTTAAAAATTATATTTTGGATTTATTTTTTTTTATTATTTCAGATTAATGGAGCACTAAAAACTCCACTATAAGTGTAGGCCATTCCTTAATCATGTGTTGGAGCATCTTAAATGCTTCTTTATTAACTACCTACACTACATAATCCACTACAAATTAAATATACCTCAAATACATGTCCTACCACTCACAAAAATTGAAATTTTGCTCCCCATTATAGCCAAAATGCAGCTGCCTCACCCTTCCCAAAATTCCTATATATATGTGTTTTTCCAAGCCTAATACACACACAAACACTCATTCTTACCATTTGCATTTTTGGTGATAGTCTTGCTCACAAAAATTAGCCAAAAATCCTCTCTTCTCTCTCTAAACTCAAAGCTCTCTTCTTCTTCCTCTCCACCTCCAAGAGACTCAATTCTCAACCTCCTCCATCCAAGCTCTCAACCTCAAACCAACACATATCCACCATAGATTAACTCCTAAACACATAACCTTTCCATTCCAAGACACAAGATCACAAGAAAAATCCTTCCTCCATTTCTTCCTTCTTTGGCCGAAACCATCATCATCACCTAGAGAAAATTTTTCTTCTCTTTAATTCATAAAAGATCAAGCTTTCACTTTTGTAACAAGAAACAACATGGTAGGGATTTTATTTTATGTTCTTTCTCTTATTCTTCTCTTATATTTTTTGATTTTTTATTGTTGATGACCATGGCTTGATGATGAGGAATCATGGTGGTGGTTGTAGATCCATAATATAATTGACCTCTAAAGCTCAAGGTTTGATTTTTGTTAAAAGATTAATGGAAAAATTGTTGATTTTTTTTAGATTTTTTCTTTTTGAGCTTATGATGAGTTCAAGAAATAAGGTTCTTGAAACCATGGTAATAAAGGACTCTAAAGCTCACTTCCTTTTTGTTAAGATTATTTGGGGTTAAAGAGCTTTATTCTCTAAAAGTCTTGAGTTTTGAGCTTAACAAGATATAAAATGAACTTGCATCAATGTTTATGTTTCAAGCTCTTCATATCATGTTTAAATTCCAACCCTTGCATATCATGTTTAAATTTCAAGTTATCATCTTAAATCTTGAAGATAATAATATGAATTTGCATCTTCATGTTTAAATTCCAAGCTTTACATATTTAAATTTCAAGTTATCATCTTAAATCTTGAAAATAATAATATGGATTTGCATTTTCATGTTTAAATTCCAAGCTTTGTGTAACATCCTCCTTAGCACAACCTTATCTTTAAATAATATCTTTAAATCATGGCATTGTGCTTGAGAAATGTTACTTATTAATTTAGCGGACCTTTCTTAAATATCTATGGCAGGCTTGACTAAATGTAATACCTACACGTAATCTATTAAAACATATGACAAAGAAACACAACCTTTATTGAATACATAGTTAAGTACAAAAGGAAGCTCTACTATGAGCTTTAATACATATCCATTCCCTATTACATCTATATACATATTCATTCCACCAAGTATAGCATAATAAAAGCACTAACTACTACACTAATGAAATTGATTCTTGTTAGGAGCATCATAGTCCTTGGTTCAACCTGGAGACGATACGGAAACACAAACACATAGGGGTGAGAATTATACAATTCTCAGTAGGGTATTTCCCCAATACACAATTCACAGTGTCATCGTTATCATTCCAGCCACTTTAGTTTATTAAGAAAAGAGTGATCATGCAACATATGTCAAAGGTTCATTTTAAAGTTCAAGAACCATTTTCTGAAGTGGGTCTTTTATTATCCAATAACTTGATGTACACATGTCATACTACTTAACATTATAGTAATTTACTTATAACTTTACATGCTCTCGGTATATCAAAAAAAATCTTATACACATCAACCCTATCTATTCGTGTCCATTCTATATTAAAGGGGACTTTCCCTTGCCCTTCACATAATAGAGGGACTTTTCTTTGTCCTTCACACATTTAGGGGACCTTTCGTGCCCTTCACATAATATAGGGGACTTTCATTTCTCTACTTAGAACATATATCATCATCAAGTTCACATATAAACAATCAATCACAAGTGACTCTCATTCATTTCTCATAAACCAAACCTTAAAGTCACTATCATGCATTCATATACCATAGACTTGGAATAGATATCAAACTATCATAAATTTTTAGCCATTCTCACATTCCAGCACCTTGGCAGAGTTATTGTTCTGGGTACAACATTTAATTGCCATATCAAATGACTATCCCAGGAGCCACGAAAATTCTGTATGACACTTTAATGTGTCTAGGATAACCTGTAAAAATTTCAAGACAAACAGAGCTTTATAGCTACTTCAGTAAAATATACAAATCTAATGGTCAGGGGCCACCAATTCACAGACCAGATCCGGGTTCCCTTAATTTTTAACCCTAGAAATTGATGGAACCAATGCACAAGAAAATTTACAGTGACACTTCAATATGTTATTAACTTCGGGTAAAAATTTCATGAGCTAGATCAATCAATTGCTATAATAATAAATTCAGAGAAGTTTGTTACTTCAGTTTCAACAACCAGGACAGCATTAGATACATTTCGGTTCTTGATTTTCTTGAGATAGAAAACTTTAAAATTAAAACCCAAGAAAATTCATGTAGTCAGTTTAAGATGTCTACTACAACATATAATTTTTTTATATCATTTAATTACCCAAAAATATACCAGAAAATTCGTGATTAATGACTGCTTATAGGAAAACTAGCAATCCAGCAGCCTAGTCCCAATTTCCTTTGATAAAAACCCCTTTTTAACACCATCCAAACACACCAACAAAATTCACACATCCATATCAACTTATCATCCATCAATACAATAAGAAATTTGGATCTAGGTCATGCCAAAACAGATCATAAAAATTGGACAAGAAAAGGCAGCAAAAACCCTACTTTGAGTGATCTATTAGCTTCTTGGCTTCAAGGCTAACCAAGCTTGCTTCCTTCTCCTCCAAAGCTCCCAATCCAACTTCAAACCCCTCTGATATCAGTGAGGTGTGAGGTACAACACAAGGTTTTGATGAGGAATGAAAATTTTGTTCGGTTAGATTGATAGAGAATTGGTGTAGAACAAGTTTAGTGAAGAACTTTTGATGATTCAACAACTCTAGCTTGGAGTTTTTGGGCTTGGAACTCAAGAACAAGCTCTTGAGGAAAACAATGGTGGCTGGTCTCTTCTTTCCCCTTGGCTGGCCGAAATTTGTGTGTCTTGGGAAGAAAAATGTGACTAGGCTTCTTATATTAAATGCTTAGAAGATATTTAGTAAAAAAAATCATTGTTTATGTAATAAAGCAACAATGGATGGCTAAGATTTAATCTTAGATTCCAAGATTAAATCTTGGCCTTCCACATGTCCTTAGTAGGTGGACATCATCCATTTGTGGTGATGGAAATATCTTTCGTGTTAAAATCACACACCGAAATCTCACTGAACGGTAAACACCTTACCCGATAAAATCGATATTGCCCAAAAATTAATTCTAAGCATAAAATTTCCATTCCCACACATTTCTAATCTTATTCTCATATTTTCCTAATTTTGGGCACCTCAGGGCCCGAATTTTCAGGGTCTCCGAACCCGATGGGGTGGTAAGGTTATTATTCACCTACCCAAATTTTTTTTTTTATATTGTTGGGCTCATCATTTCTAAACTATTAGATTTTTTAAATTATGATTAATAAATCTTAAATTAATTTTTAATTAAATTTTAGGGTGTTACACTTTGCATATCATGTTTAAATTTCAAGTTATCATCTTAAATCTTGAAGATAATAATATGGATTTGTATTTTCATGTTTAAATTCCAAGCTTTGCATAGCTTTGCATATCATGTTTAAATTTCAAGTTATCACCTTAAATCTTGAAGATAATAATATGGATTTGTATTTTCATGTTTAAATTCCAAATCTTGCATATCATGTTTATATTTCAAGTTATCACCTAAACTTTGAAGACTTACAAATGAACTTGCATCTTCATATTTATATTTCAAGTCTTGCACATCATATTTATACTTCTAAGTTATCACCTTATAATGATAAAGATTAAAAATGAGATTGCGTGGCATGTTTATAATTCTAGTTATCACCTAAATCTCTAAAGCTCAAGACTTACCTCTTTTATCTTAAATGGGAATTTTGATTCATGGACACATCTCAATTATATGATTTTCAGCCATATGAGGATCTTGGATTTGAAGTCGGTTTTATTTCATTTTGAGGCTTGAATCTTGTCTTTGAGATGCATTAGGAATTTTTTAAAGAATTAGAAATTCAAAAGGGTTAAAAATATGATTTTCTCAAGTTTTTAGAAGTTAAAATTATGGTTACTAATTTAATTTAATTAAACATATAAGGTTACTATTTGGTAATGTTTAAATGTTTAAAAGTTACTAAAAATTGTTGTAAATTTTGTTTTTAGCATTTTTGGAAGAACTAGTAACTAGAAAGGATCAAAATTGTAATTTTATGAAGGTTTAGAAAATTAGTTTTCTGATAAAATTCATTAATATTTTGGTACTATTCATACTGTTCACACACATAAGAATTAATAATATTTGTTGTAAAAATTGTTTTTAGTACCTTAGGTGTATAAAAGAGCAATTACAAGTGTTAGTTTGGACCGTTTTGTAACTACGGAAAGTTGTGTTTTGAACCATCAATTATGTAATTTCGATCAAATGGTTTTAATTGTAGTGAGTAATGATGTTGAATGTGTCCATGTATTCAAAATACCATTTATGATGTTTAGAAAAAGTTTTAGAAGCTTTGGCATTTGTTAAGTGTTAAAAAAGGAGCAACTTTGCACTTTAACCCCTAAAGTGTAACAAAATTTGGTCTATGGTCCAAAAAGGTTTTTATGATGAGTTTAAATAATTTCTAAGTGTTATGGGTCTTCTAAAAGTATGATTAATTTTAAGGATCATTAGTTTGAGAAAATGTGTTAAAAGGGAAAATTACACTTTGACCTGTAATCTTTGAGAAATTAGTTTTGACCTTTTGGGGCTTAAGTGTAAATATTGATAACTTGATGAGGTCAATATGAATGATGTCTTATGAAAACCATGTTCACGTGTTTCAGTTGAAAATTATATGACTTATGATGAATACTTATGTGATTAATTACACAATGAATTGTGGCATGTTATATTTATGATCGATTAATTGAGGTGGATTATTTATGTGTTCTATGAGCATAAGATATTAAAGGATAAGTTATGATTATATGTTCATGCTTGCATCTCTAAATAACATGCTAAGATTAAAGGTGACATAAGACACATGGAAATGATCCTTTGGACTCCAAGTATTAATGGTTATGGGAGGTGATTCAATAAGGGGATCCTTTACACTCCAAGAATTAATGGTTATGAAAGGTGATCCATTAGTAGGTATTTTTCTATCCATATACTATTTATGTCTTTTCTGAATGTCTATACCTAGCCCAACCTCTGTTGGTGGGCATGATATCCTTTTAGTAGTGTGTTTTGGTGCTTGATGTGGAATGGTTAACACTTATGCTATAATTATATATGATGAAGTGGTTATGTTCATGTGATTGTTGTGCAAGCATGTGACTAGTTTTTATTTCTCCTCCATATGTGCGAGAAATATGATAGGTTTTACTTAGTACGCATTGTTCACATTTTGTTTTATAAAAAAATTACCTAACTTTATTAAAGTATTTCCAAGAGTTTAAATTAAGAATTGGAACAAAAGAGTAATAACTAATAATTAACTTAAATACGTCCTAGGCATGTTGAGTTAAATATTAGGGTGTTACACCAAACCTAAGGACTCAAAATCCTTTGATGAGTTTTGGCACTTCTTTCAACATTTTCATGAGCTTCCCTTCTCTAGCACCGATCAAATTAATCTAACTCATGTTGTTAATCGTCGCCTTGGTCCACCATGGTTCACCCACACTAAAGTGGCAAATTAGGTTACGATGTTTGGTTAAACTTTCTTTGTACAAGTTATCCTTTGGATTACCAGGGTCAAACGCTTGTTCTTCATGCCCCTAATTTTGTAGTGTGCCAGTTATTTTCAAGCAATACAGCCCCTCGATTTCTTCTTTGATCTTGGTCATTACCTCTAGAGCGAATCTTCGAGATGCTTGTTTGACAGGCTTCGACTGTTGGACTTCAATGGCAATCTATGCTCAACGAGTTGACGACTGTCCTGGCATTTTGTCATATTCCCATGCAAAGTAGTCCCTACTCCTTAAGCAATTTGACCAGCTCTTTTTGAAATCCTTTGGTAATAATTGGTTTATATAAATTGGTTTTGACTCGCCATCCTCACCTAAATTGATTTCTTCAAGTGGGCCCTGCACTTCAAAGCTTTTATTCCTACTCTTGAGATTGTCAAATAAAACAGAAGTATTTTCAAATCCTAAAGGTTCATAATCATAAATACAGCCCAACAATGCACCATCAATAGTGCATGTAAATTGTTTGACCATGTAGGATGACAAATGAGCCATTTGGCTTGACAAATCCATAAACTAATCTAAATTTGGGACCGTTTCAACCTCTGCGAATATCAGCTTCAAGCCTTCATTGCTAATGACATATTTGTCAATTTTCTCTAGATTGAATTCACCTTCGACTTCGGAGCTTGATCTTTTTGTTGTAAATCTTGAAGTCCACATGAAGTTGTTTGACATAGCAAAAGCTCATCAACCCCTACCTCTTCAATTATTCCTTCCTTATTCCGAGTATGATCTTCTAGTGTAGAGTTGAAAGTGCCGCCTCGACTCCATGGATCTAGTCACGTCCAAGTAAAACATTATAGCTTGCCCTTGATGGGACCATAACAAACATAGTCTTTCAACTAACACTTCCAACCTTGACATTCAAAACCACTACACCTTTGGCAGGAGACATTTACCATTGTAGTTAGTCAGCAACATTGGTCTTTACCAAGTCTTTGACACTCTTACCAAATTTTGTCAACATACTTTCTAGCATTAGACTAATTGCTACTCCACTGTCGATCAACACCCTATTGACCAACTTCCCTTCAATTTTTGCTTTAATGTGCAATGGTCTCAAGGTGTGCCTTTGTTACTTCATTAGGCTTTTCAAAAGTTCCATCACTTGCAAAAATCTTCACAAACAAAGACACATTCATCTCCTATAATAACATCTTCACAATCATCTTCCATCTTGGCATATGCTCTTTAGACAGCATAATCTGTAGGAAAAAGAGACCACTCCCACCAAATTTATATTAAAGATGGTATGGAGGTCATCATCGAAGCCTATCTAAGAAGTTGTTTGTCAGGAGTCATCCTAGTCAATGGATGGTATTTTGGTACCATTTTGTCACTTTGATCAGACTTTGACAGTGAGTAATACTATGTTACCATATTGTCATTTTGACCAGCTTTTGAATACGTTGTTGGCACTTCTTGTCCTAAGCACTTATTTGTAACTTTGGACACTTGACTTTCAGGTTTGACAACCTAGTCTTTTGAGTTGCACGACATCTCTAGAGGAACAAAACCTTTGCCATTAGGAGACTTGGGCTTGCTCATTTGAGATTTGGCTTGACTATCACCTTTCTTTTTGTCAATTCTTTTCTAGACATAAGGGTTCAATTCATCGTCGCCTTAGTTATGCCTTCTTCTTGGCTTTCTCTTTTTCTTGAAGATAAAGCCTCATCAGCATGGTGGACATTCTTAACCCATTGATTTTGAAGACCATGGTTGGAGGAACTCGAGTTTGACTCGACATGTTGTTGGGCTTGCCATCCATCATCACAACATCTTCATCTTCTTATTGACTTGTCCTGTTCCATGTTTAAGATGCTTAGGATCAAAAGGACCAAAATCAAACTTCGACTTGCCTACCACTTTTCTTTTCAGTTCCAAGTTTTCCTTCTCTTTTTCAGCAATTAATTTTCCAATCTTTTGCTTCTATCGTTGCATTCAGTTCGATCAAAGACAACACTGCATCTTAGACAGAGAGAAACATCTCGACCACTATTCTTCAACTTGATCAGAAATGTCAAAGAGGGTTTCCTGCCCTTTGCATATATTATTTGTTCGATAGCTTCGAAGAAGTTGAGTTCATATTCGTGTCGAAACTCTAGCTTCAAGGTACGACATTCCCATCCCAAGCAACATTAATATCTATAAAGGCCAGTTTTACAAAGCTTGAATTAACTTGAAAAGGGTCATTGTCCACTTTCATGGGCTTTGCTTTCCCTTCAAATGTCAAATGTCCTTCGTCGATTGCTTTCTAGATCAAGTCCCTGAAACGAACACAATTATTAGTAGCATGTCCAAGTCGATTCATGAAACTAACAAAATTTTTGTCCCTTTAATTCTAATATTGAAGAATTTTCTTCCTTCAGGAAGCATAATTTTTTTGTCTTTTAAAAGTATGACAAATTTTTGGTTTGCTTTAGTAATTTCAAAAGAATAAACTTTTGACAATGGCATTTTTTCTTTATTTCTAGCAGGCCTTAGGGATTGACAAACATGCATTGGTCCCAATTTCAATTCGGCCACATTAACTTCATCACCACTATCTTTAACCTTGTCATCAAACTGGTCAACTTCAACATAAGCACCTTTTCACGACGAAATGTTTTCTTTTCTATCCTTTCTTTTTCTCTTTTTAGTTGTTCTATTTAATGCAATTTTCTGCCCATTGGCCAAGGTCTATAAACTATGAATTGATAAGTTTTTTCCTTATATCATAATCTAAACCATTGATGGCTATTTTGACAACTTCAGAACTCTAGCACAAGGGTAAAACATTGATTCCTTGCATTTTTAAACCTTGCCAAGCAGTCATCAACAATTTCTCCCAAGAAATGTTGAATAGTAAACAAATTAGTTAGGCTAACTTTAGTTTCGCCACTAAGAATTGATTGTGAAAACTGCTTTGAACTGAGCCCATGTCAAAATGGAATTGGGCCTTAGATTTAAAAATCATGTAAAAGCAATTTTTGTTAAAGAAGAAGGGAAAAAACACATTTTTAAGTGTTCATCTAATGCCATCTCCCTTATTTCTATAATATATCAAGCAATATACTCCTTTATTCCTATTCTCTTCGGAGAACTTTGTTAGGTACTTGGGATTTTCCAACTCCTAGGTACTTCGGCCTTTGTAACATCCTAACTTTTAACCTAATACGCTCGAGTCACATTTCAGTTAGTTATTAGTTGTTACGCCTTTGTTTCAGAACTTGACTTATCTTTCAAAATATGAGTAAGGAAAATATGACTAAATTTTTCTTTTAAACTCAAAACTTAAAATGCGAGCCGCACGTATGCATAGATACCGACTATTATACATAAGACATAACGCCAAATACACATCATCATAGCAATCATAAATAAACCATAGAGTAGTCACAACACAACTTATAGTATCATATCATAATCATAATATAACAGTGATGTTCTTATAATTATAAGGACACCTTAAAATACTAAACACATCAAGCAAGTTTAACTAACGCAAAACATGACTTTAACAAGGCTAAACTAGTCTTCATGCTTCCGTTGCGACCTCTGAATTCCATTAGATAAGGTGATTCCTACACCCGCACCTCTAGAAAGATCACAAATGATCCACGTCATTCTCGTCTGGAGATGACATAGAAGAAAACAAAGGGGGTAAGAAACTTATTCAAGATTCTCAAGGCTCCCCAACTTGAACACAAGTGTCATCGTCGTTGTCCCCAACCACTTTGGTTTTCATTATGAAAGAGGTGTGCATGCATAAAATTCAATTTTAGTCTTCTTAAATCCTTTTATTCCGAAGTGGGTGTCTTTTAGCATGAGTCTTGATTGTATGAATGCAACAAATAGCTTATGTGTGCATGGCAATACCTTGAGCATAATGGCATATGTAAACAACAAATGTTACACAATCAAATGCACCAAAGGAACAAAAATAATACATATGCATATGTGTCTTTCACTTTATCATGATTGAACTCTTCGAGTTCCTTCTTAACTTTTCCACCCTCATACATTGCCTCGAAAACTAACTATCTCACCATCTGTAACATCCTAGTTTTCTTCATATATTAATTGAGGAAAACTTAATAGGAATATTAGAATTCTGACAGGAACAGTTGTGATGAGAATGACTCCATGAGGGAGTACAAAAAAAAATATGAATAGTACTTGGAGGCCGCAGGCCTCCTGGGACATCCGAAACTTGGGATTTAGGACCCAAGTGCCGAAGTTAAGAAAATATGAGAATAAGATTAGGAATGTGTGGAAACGGTAATTTTATACCTAGAATTAAATTTCGGGTAATATCGGTTATATCGGGTACGGTGTTTACCCGTTCGGGAGATTTCGTGTGTGATTTTTAACACGAAAGACATTTCCATCACTACAACTAAATAATATCCCCCAAATTAAGACAAGTGGAAGGCTAGGATTTAATCTTGGAATCCAAGATCAAATCCTAGCCATCCATCATAGCCTAGTCACCAAATTCATCATGATTTTCTACAAATATCTTGCCTTGCATTTATGACAAGCTTAGTCACTTGATCTTCTTAACCAAGCCAAGCATCAAACTCGGCCTTGCAAGGGAAAAACCAAGGAAGAAGTGCCTCCATAGCCAAGAGCTTCACCTTGTGTTCATCTCACAAAAACCCTAGCTTAGAATCATCAAAACCCAAATCTTCCTTCACAAAAATTGATCTACACTTCCACCTCTACAATTATAACCGATTGAAATTTCAAGAACCCCATCCTTCTTGCACATCCATCAGTGATTAGAGGAGGGTTTGAGGTTGTGTGGGGTTTTGGTTGTGAAGAAATCACACCTTGAAGCAAGCTAGAGATAGAGACTTGCTGAACCTTCAAGAGTAGGGTTTTCTCGCCTTTCTTGTGGAATTTTGATGATACTGATGGTTAACATATTGATATTGATGTATGAATTTTTGTGTTGTGTTTGGATGGGTTTAAAATGGGTTTTCTCTCAAGTGAAATTGGAACTAGGTTGCTGGACTTATTTCTATTGGAATCAGAATTTTTCACGAATTTTCTGGAAATTTTGTGGGTGGTTTCATGAGCCATGAAAATTATATGTTGTAGTTACCCCTTAAACTAAATACAAGAATTTTCTTGGGGGTTAATTTTAAGGTTTGATGCCTCAAAAAATTAGGAACCGAATTGTAACTGTTGCTGTCTAAATTGTTGAGATGAAGTAACAAACTTGCCCGAATTTTTAATCATAGCAATTGATTGAGATAGCTCCTGAAATTTTTACAAAAGACTAATAACATGTTGAAATACCTCTGTGAATTTTCTTGTACCTTGATTCCATCGAATTCTAGGGTTAAATATTTGAGAACACAAGTCTGGACTATGAATTTGTGACTTCTGACCACCAGATTTGCCTATTTTATTGAAGTGGTTATATAACTCTGATTGCCCTGAAATTTTTACAGGTTGTTTTAGACACATTGAAGTGTCATGTGAAATTTTCCTTAAGGGTGGAATGGTTGTTTGGTATGGTAACAAATTGTTGTGCCTAGAACTTCAATTCTGCCAGGATAATGAGATGTGGAAATGGCTGAAATTCTATGATAGTATGTGCATATCTTACCTGTGTATGTTTGAGACATATGGGGAAAACAGAAACAAGGCTTAGAAAGAATTGAGAGGGAAGGCAAAAAGAAGGACTTCCCTAGAAAAGTTATGAGTCGATAGACGTGTCGGCTAGGCATAGACCTGAGTGATCCGGAAATGGAAAAAATGAAGTTCGGTGATCTCGAATAGGAATGAGCTCATGTCCTAGCAGTCTATGGTCCTCTGAAATTGTGAATTGTGAATGTATCTCTCTATGAGAATAAGCCTTCCCTATGTTGAGAAAATTGAGAAAGACATGAGAAATGGAGTTTCTAATTGTGCATATTATTACTCGATCGATTATAGTGATACTATCCTTAGTTCCCGGCCTACGGGTTTTCAAGATTTCTATGTATGTGTTTGTATGAATATTGTATATGCATGAATTGCTTATCCCTACTGTATATAGTATATGGGAAACTACCCTACTGAGAATTTTATATTATTCTCACCCTAAGTTGTATGTATTATATTGTTCAGATTTCAGATGTCGTCCCTAGTGTTTTTCTGATTCGCCACAATGGGTGTGGCAATATGATCCGCATTGGACCGCATGTACGCCGTTGGTTATTCCCAGTTTGGATCTATATGTTCTTTGATCGCTCCTTCAGGACTTCGGTCTTTGCCTCGGACTTCGACCCCACTTTTCCTTATGACGGTGTGCCCCTTCACATGGCCCATCCTGGAGTGTTTGAGATTCCCTCGCTCCACCCGTATATCACCAGGAGATGCACCCGTTTCGTCATCCTCCTCATCTGACTCAGATCCCTCTAGGACCCTGGTGCCCCCGGAGGAGAGGTCATCGCTCCGATGGCCAATGGCTTCCTGCATGAGGAGTAGAGACCTCAGAGACGGATGCATTGTACATAGAAATAGGATAGTGTTAGGACCTTACCTACCTAGACTGATGTACTTTTGGTTTTCTTTTGCTCTGTTGTATATGTGCATATGCTATTTTGTCGCAGGGTGTTTGAGTAGGTTAGGTATAGGAGGGGGATTAGCCTCGTTCGCATCGAGTCCTGACTTTTCGGGGTCATTTTGTTAGTCTTGCCCTTATGATGTATATATATATAGTGACTGCGACATTATGCCCCTATATGTAAATCTCGTTATGATAGTATATGTATTGTGACATTTCGTGTCATTGATTATTTCAACTAGTATAGATCCCAACTTACCAGGAATACTCTACTAATTACTATGTCCATACTCGAGTAAATGTGGTAATTTGGAGGGTGTTACATTATGGTATAGAGGGTCCATCCTATCAGCCTGGGGATTGGACCAACTATGTTTCCGTGGTAGTTGTTATGCATGATGATGCATATATATATATATATATATATATATATATATATATATATGTGTGTGTGTGTGTGTGTGTGTGTGTATACATGACTGCGGTTGGAAATGTTGTAGATTACCGCCACACTTGGATTGGTATTGAGCCTGATCAACTCAATATTTTGTTTGGTGTGACAGGAATCAATGACTTCAAATCGGGAGACTAGGAGCGGAGCGGGAACAATGTTGATATGATGAACACTTTCCATGAAATGGCTCAGCAATGAGGGAGCAAGCTGCTTGCTAACCGAATGATGGAACGATTACACCGCAATGAGGAGCACCGGTAACCCAGGAGGGAATGAAGTAGATGTAGAATATCAGAAATTTGCTGAGTTTAGGAAGGCAAACCCCCCGCCTTTTGAGGAGCTTTCGATCCCTACAAAGCAGAGGAGTGGATCAAGGCAATGGAAAAGATTTTCTCAGCTACCTTGCACAGAGATTCAAAAGGTGGCTTTTGCCACCTATATGCTGGAAGCAGATGCTGAATTTTGGTGGGTAGGTGCTAGAGGACTTTCCGAAGCCTCCCGCACTGAAGTCACCTGGGACATCTTTAAGGAGGCTTTTTATCACAAGTACTTCCCCGCTTCCTGAGAAATGCGAAGGAGTTAGAATTTATGGCCCTTAGACAAGGTCCTATGAGTGTGGCAGAGTATACCGCCAAGTTTGAGGAACTTTGCAAATTTTCTACGATTTACCAGCGTGACCGGACGAAGTTTGGAAATGCATGAAATATGAAGGGGGTCTACGTGAAGATATTGAAGCCGCTGTGAGCCTCTTGGAAATTCGAGATTATCCTACTTTGGTGAACAAATGTCGACGCGCTGAGGAGTCTAACAAGAAGTTGGCAAACCTCAGGTATGCGCAAAACAATGTCAGGAAAGGACTAGCGCCTCAAGGCCCTCGATTCAAGCCTATGCACCAATCTAAGGGAAGATTTCCACGAAACAACAACAACAACAACAGAGGAAAACAGATCCAATCTCCAAGACCGAGGCAATGAGAGAGTGTTTCAAATGCGGAAAATATCATAGGAACCGGCCTTGCTGGACCACACAAATCACATGCTTTGGTTGTGGGAAACCAGGACACAAGATCTTCGAGTGTCCTAATAAGAAAGCTCAGGCAGCCCCCCCAGGCCACAACAACCAAGACGTGTTTTTGTTGTGGATGCCAAGGAGATTTCTCAATCTGCCGATCTGATCGAGGTAAGTGTGAAATAAATGAAATTATTTTAGACGTACTGTATGATTCGGGTGCCTCCCATTCTTTCATATCCTATGACTGTGTACAAAAGTTAGGATTACCTATGTCTAAGCTATCATATGACCTTCTTGTATCCACCCTACTGCGAATCCTATTAGAACTTGTCAAGCATGCATGACCACTTCTCTTTTTATAAATGCCAGAGAATTTAATGCAAATTTGTTTTGTCTACCTTTGTCTGGCTTAGAAGTCATTTTAGGTATGGATTGGCTGGTACCAAATTATGTGCTTTTGCATTGTCCAACTAGAATTGCTATATTTCTTCTCATGTCTTCCTCTATTCCTGTGGTTCCTTTTTCTTTTTACTTGGACCTAGTAACACCTAACCCTAGTAAGGTAGGCCGTCAGGAATATGTCCTCCTCTCAGCTAGTGAAGCCGAAGGTATCTATGACCTGAATACGATTCCAGTGGTGAGGGACTATCCAGATGTGTTCCCAGAGGATATTTGGAGTTTCCGCCCGAGCGGGAAGTCGAATTCTCCATTGAGTTGGTCCCAGGGATGGGTCCTATTTCCATTGCCCCTTATAGGATGTCCCCCTTAGAATTGAAGGAATTAAAGTCACAAATTGAAGAGCTACTAGGGAAGCACTTTATTAGACCTAGTGCCTCGCCGTGGGAGCCCCGTTCTTTTGGTAAAGAAAAAGGATGGGGGTATGAGGCTTTGTGTGGATTAAGGCAGTTGAACAAGGTAACGATCAAGAACAAGTACCCTCTGCCAAGAATTGATGACCTTCTAGATCAATTACATGGGGCAACCGTTTTCTCAAAGATTGACCTTAGATCGGGTTACCATCAGATTCGAGTTCGGGATGAGGACATCCCAAGACTGCCTTTAGAACTCGATACGGACATTATGAGTATAAGGTAATGTCTTTTGGACTGACCAATGCTTCGGCGGTATTCATGGATTATATGAACCGATTTTCCGCCCGTACTTGGATAAATTCGTAGTTGTCTTTATAGATGACATACTTATTTATTCAAGGACCAAAGAGGAACATGCAGAGCATCTTAGGGTTGTGTTACAGATCCTAAGGGAGAGGAAGTTGTATGCTAAACTGTCAAAGTGTGAATTCTGGATGGGAGAGGTTAAGTTCCTTGGTCATGTGGTGTCGCGAGAAGGAGTTTCCGTAGATCCCAGGAAGTAGAATCCGTACTTAATTGGGGACGGCCAACTACGGAATGAGATTCGAAGCTTTCTTGGATTAGCTGGATACTATAGGCGATTTATTATGGGTTTTTCCAGCTAGCTCTACCTTTGACCAAGTTAACTCGAAAGAATGCTCAATTCAAATGGACGCCAGAATGTGAGAATAGTTTTCAGGAGTTGAAGCAGAAGTTGACCAAGCTCCTGCCCTTGGTGCTACCCGACCTCAGGGACCCTTCGAGGTTTATTGTGATGCTTCTAGTAAGGGCTTAGGGTGTGTGCTTATGCAGCACAGAAATGTGGTTGCTTATGCCTCTCGCAGTTGAGACCCCACGAGGTGAACTATCCAACCCATGATCTTGAGCTTGCGGCTGGTTTTTGCTCTAAAGATCTGGCGACACCATCTTTATGGTGTACAGTTCAATGTCTTCTCGGATCATAAGAGTTTAAAGTACCTCTTTGATCAGAAGAATTGAATATGAGACAGAGACGGTGGATGGAATTCCTTAAGGATTACGAGTTTAATTGAATTACCACCCAGGCAAGGCAAACGTTGTGGCTGATGCATTGAGGAAGTCCCTGAGTGTAGCATGCATGATGATCAAGGAAACGGAACTAGTAGAAGACTTCAAGAAACTTAGCTTGAGCACGTCTAGCCCCGAAGGTGTGGTGTTAGGTCAGATTAGAATAACAAGCGAGTTCCAGGAAGATTTTGGCTGCACAACCTGAAGATCAAGAGCTTCAAGAGATTTTTAAATCAGCTCACACTAAGAAGTTGCCGGAATTTACCACAGACCAACGAGGTATATGGAGGTATAAGGACAGGGTCTGTGTACCTGAAGTGGTACTCTCAGGAATGAGATTTTGAAGGAGGCACACAAAGGTGAATTCACCATACACCCTGGGACTAGTAAGATGTATGCAGATCTCAAGAGAATGTTTTGGTGGCCTGGGATGAAGAGGGATATAGCGGAGTTTGTTCGCAAGTGTTTAACTTGTCAAAGAGTCAAAATAGAACACCAGAAGCCGGCTGGAACCTTACACCCCTTAGAAATCCCAGAATGGAAGTGGGAAAGTATCTCCATGGATTTCGTAATGGGTTTACCGAGGACGTCTTCAGGCTATGACGCCATATGGGTCATAGTGGATAGACTGACCAAGTCCGCTCACTTCTTACCCATCAAAGCTAATTATCCTTTGGATAGGTTAGCTTCCTTGTATATCCAAGAGATAGTAAGGCTACACGGCGTTCCTTCTTCAATAGTTTCCGAGAGGACCCCGTTTTACTTCAAGGTTCTGGGAGCTTTCCAACGGGCCTTTGGAACCAAGCTGTGTTTGAGTACGGCTTATCACCCCCAAACGGATGGCAGACCGAACGCACCATACAGACTTTGGAAGATATGCTGAGGGCATGCGTGATTGAGCAGAAAGGGAGTTGGGATAAAGTACTTCCGCTGGTGGAGTTTGCTTATAATAACAGCTATCATGCTAGTATTGGCATGGCCCCATACGAAGCCTTGTATGGAAGGAAATGTGTCCCCATTGTGTTGGTACGATTTAGGAGAAGCAAGATTGTTAGGACCGAATCTAGTTAATCAGACGACGGAACAAATCCAGAAGATTAAGGATAAAATCCTCGCTGCAGAGTCGTCAAAAGAGTTATGCAGATAAACGAAGGAAGCCTTTAGAGTTTAAGGAGGGAGAGCATGTGTTCCTGAAGGTCACACCCACTACGGGCGTAGAGGAGAGTTGAAGGTCAAAAAGTTGTCACCTAGGTTTATAGGTCCTTTTCAAATTCTTCGACGAATTGGGTCAGTTGCTTATCAAATAGCCCTACCCCCGTCTTTATCCAATCTCCATGATGTCTTCCATATATCTCAACTTAGAATGTACCACCCAGACTCCACCCATATCATTGAACCCGAATCTATAGTTACGGACGACTTGACGTTTCAAGTGCCTCCCGCTAGATCGTGGATAGAGAGATCAAGCAACTGAGGAATAAAGCAGTGCAACTAGTCAAAGTAGCTTGGGGTGGGCCAGGAAATGAAGAATTCACATGGGAGTTAGAGTCAACTATGAAAGAGACTATCAGAATTGTTTCCAGGTACGAAATTTTGAGGGCAAAATTTTTACTTAGGTGGGTGGTAATGTAACATCCTAGTTTTCTTCAGATATTAATTGAGGAAAACTTAATAGGAATATTAGAATTCTGAGAGGAACAGTTGTGATGAGAATGACTCCATGAGTAAAAAAAAAAAATGTGAATAGTATTTGGCGGCCTCAGGCCTGGGCGAAATTGGGATTAAGGACCTGGAAGTGCCCGAAGTTAAGAAAATATGAGAATAAGATTAGGAATGTGTGGGAACGATAATTTTATACCTAGAATTAAATTTCGGGTAATATCAGATTCGGGTACGGTGTTTACCCGTTCGATAAGATTTCGGTGTATGGTTTTTAACACAGAAAGACATTTCCATCACTACAACTAAATAATATCCCCCAAATTAAGACAAGTGGAAGGCTAGGATTTAATCTTGGAATCCAAGATCAAATCCTAGCCATCCATCATAGCCTAGTCACCAAATTCATCATGATTTTCTACAAATATCTTGCCTTGCATTTATGACAAGCCTAGTCACTTGATCTTCTTAACCAAGCCAAGCATCAAACTCGGCCTTGCAAGGGAAAAACCAGAGGAAGAAGTGCCTCCATAGCCAAGAGCTTCACCTTGTGTTCATCTCACAAAAACCCTAGCTTAGAATCATCAAAACCCAAATCTTCCTTCACAAAAATTGATCTACACTTCCACCTCTACAATTATAACCGATTGAAATTTCAAGAACCCCATCCTTCTTGCACATCCATCAGTGATCAGAGGAGGGTTTGAGGTTGTGTGGGGAGTTTTGGTTGTGAAGAAATCACACCTTGAAGCAAGCTAGAGATAGAGACTTGAACCTTCAAGAGTAGGGTTTTCTCCTGCCTTTCTTGTGGAATTTTTCAATTCTGTTTTGGCTTGCCCTAATTCCGAAAATTTTGATGATACTGATGGTTAACATATTGATATTGATGTATGAATTTTTGTGTTGTGTTTGGATGGTTTTAAAATGGGTTTTCTCTCAAGTGAAATTGGAACTAGGTTGCTGGACTGATTTCTGTTCTAATCAGAATTTTTCACGAATTTTCTGGAAATTTTGTGGGTGGTTTCATGAGCCATGAAAATTATATGTTGTAGTTAACCCCTTAAACTAAATACACGAATTTTCTTGGGGGTTAATTTTAAGGTTTGATGCCTCAAAAAAATTAGGAACCGAATTGTAACTGTTGTTGTCTAAATTGTTGAGACTGAAGTAACAAACTTGCCCGAATTTTTAATCATAGCAATTGATTGAGATAGCTCCTGAAATTTTTACACAAGACTAATAACATGTTGAAATACCTCTGTGAATTTTCTTGTACCTTGATTCCATCGAATTCTAGGGTTAAATATTCTGAGAACACAAGTCTGGACTATGAATTTGTGACTTCTGACCACCAGATTTGCCTATTTTATTGAAGTGGTTATATAACTCTAATTGCCCTGAAATTTTTACAGGTTGTTTTAGACACATTGAAGTGTCATGTGAAATTTTCCTTAAGGGTGGAATGGTTGTTTGGTATGGTAACAAATTGTTGTGCCTAGAACTTCAATTCTCCAGGATAATGAGATGTGGAAATGGCTGAAATTCTATGCACATACTATCTTACTGTGTATGTATCTCTCTATGAGAATAAGCCTTCCCTATGTTGAGAAAATTGAGAAAGACATGAGAAATGGAGTTTCTAATTGTGCATATTATTACTCGATCGATTATAGTGATACTATCCTTAGTTCCCGGCCTACGGGTTTTCAAGATTTCTATGTATTTGTTTGTATGAATATTGTATATGCATGAATTGCTTATCCTACTGTATATAGTATATGGGAAATACCCTCCTGAGAATTTTATATTATTCTCACCCCTGAGTTGTATGTATTATATTGTTCAATTCAGATGCCGTCCCTAGTGTTTTCTGATTCGCCACAGTGGGTGTGGCAATATGATCCGGCATTGGACCGCATGTACGCCATTGGTTATTCCAGTTCGGATCTACATGTTCTTTGATCGCTCCTTCAGACTTCGGTCTTTGCCGCGGACTTCAACCGCTTTTCCTTATGACGGTGTGCCCCTTCACATGGCCCATCCTGGAGTGTTTGAGATTCCCTCGCTCCACCCGTATATCGCCGGCGACGCACCCGTTTTGTCATCCTCCTCATCTGACTCAGATCCCTCTGAGGACCCGATGCCCAGGAGATGAGAGGTCATCGCTCGATGGCCAATGACTTCCTGCACGAGGAGTAGAGACCTCTAGAGACGGATGCATTGTACATAGAAATAGGATAGTGTTAGGACCTTACCTACCTAGAACTGATGTACTTTTGGTTTGCTTTTGCTCTGTTGTATATGTGCATATGCTGTTTTGTCACAGGGTGTTTGAGTAGGTTAGGTATCAGGTAGGGGGATTAGCCTCGTCGCATCGAGTCCTGACTTTTCGAGGTCATTTTGTTAGTCTTGCCCTTATGATGTATATATATAGTGACTCGACATTATGCCCCTATATGTAAATCTTGTTATGATAGTATATGTATTGCGACATTTCGTGTCATTGATTATTTCAACTAGTATAGATCCAGAACTTACCAGTAATACTCTACTAATTACTATGTCCATACTCGAGTAAATGTGGTAATTTGGAGGGTGTTACACCATCCCCGTCAATTTTTAACATGGTCACCAAAACTCCTCCTTGATCGCCTAGGAATGAACTCAAACCTAACTAGTCGTCGCTAGATTCACATGGGGAAAAGAAGGGAAAAATCATATTTCTTTGGATCACTTCACACAACCTTTAACTCTAGAAGTCTAGAGGATTATTTTCACATTAGCATATCATATGAAGATGCAATATGAGCATGAATTCATGGGATATCATCAAACATATCATGTTTAGAATGCAAGGCCATAACTATGTCATATTCTTTATTTTCGCTCACATGCAACTTTGCCATATATCAAGTAAAAGCATAATGTGCCAATTGCATTCCATTCCATTAACCATAATAACACATAACCTTTCATACACATGACATTATTACTTTTACACGCTTCGATACATCATGAATATATGTTCACTTGATCACTTACTCACATCATATCTCCTATCTTGTAATATCTTATGCTTTGACCCTTACAAGTCTCAAACTTGTGCTCTAGTTATCCTAACGCCCATTATATACCTTTGATGCACCTAAGGGATCACTACTTATAATTCCCTCTAATTGTTTTATGCTTATTAACCCTTCCAAATAGCATTACATATATTGGGCATAACGGGTTCTAGAATCTACGTCTTTGACCCTTTCTAAGTTTCGTCTTCGCCTAAGGCTCTATACTCAATTCCTAGACCAATTATTAGGGGTTCCTACACATATCCACTAATTATAAACCATTTTCCTTAAGTTCAATTATTCTGGAACAGAATTTACAATTTTTGTATCTAAGTGATCTAGAATTCTCATTTTAAGTCCTTTCTAGTTACTTGTTTTTTCCTAACTTTCCTAAATCATTCCTTGCTTCACTCAAACATAATTTTACACATTTTAACACCATAAAACAGAATTAATACATTGGCCAAACAACCAAGGCAGAACCGTATAGATATAACTCACATAATCACATAATTTCATGATTTAAATGCATATAAGTTGCTAGTTTTCTCTTGGAACAATTTTAGGAACTCAAAACTCTTTTAGAAACCAATTCATCTCATTAAAATCATATGAATTTAGGTGAGGTCAGTAGCTAAATTATTTTGTCCATAAAATAGGTCCATGATGTTCTTTAAGTTCACCTAAGCTTAGAAAAATTCCAAGACATAGGCTATGGGCACTTATAATTAGATGAACTCACATCAAGTCCATCATCATCACCACAAGGCCAAAATGGCATTCTTGAAATGCCTCCATTTTCTAAAACTTTATATAAGATACTTGGGCAAGTCTTTGAGCTTTAGAGTATTTAGGTAATGACATAAATATAAACATACTATGCATTTTATTTTACTCTTCATTATAAAGTAAAGTGAGAGCATAAAATAAATGAGATGCAATTTCATTATTATCTTTAAAGATTAAGTGATGACTTGAAATATAAACATGAAATGCAAGCTTGGAAATTTAAACATGATAATGCAAGTTCATTTACTTATTCTTGAGAGCTTAGTGATGGCATCAAAATAAACATGGTATGCAAGGCATAAACTTAAACATAAGTGCAAGTTTGTTTTATTTTAACTAAAGCTCTTGCAAGACTTTTAGAGGAACATCATAACCTTAATCCAATATGTATCTTAACAACATAAAGTGAGCTTTAGAGTTCTTAGCACCAAGTCTTCAAAGAAGTCTTTGATTTGAACTTCATCATCAAGCTTAAGAAAATGGACTAAGAAATAAACATCAACACTTATCAAACAAGCATAAAAAGAACTACTCATATTCTTTATTTTATTGCTCATGGGCTTCAATCTAAAGTAAACTCTTAGAACGGCTAACCAACTTTAAGGTTGGCAAGGGTAAGCTTAGAGCTCTTTGAAAACATAGGATTAATTTTCTTAACAAAATTTTTAGTGATCTACTTGACATTTTTATCAAACTTTGTACAAAGAAAGGAATGGAAACTGAAATCTTGAGGAGGAAAAGAAAAGGAAAACCAAAATCTTTGAGAAGGAAAAGGAAAGGAAAAACCAAAAACATATATAGTCCAAGACCAAGTTTTCAAGCTTTAGAGGTTTCTCACATGGCATCACAAGACCATTATCTTGAAACCTCATCATCAAGCCAAAGTTTTTTCTCAACAAAGGGCCCTAAGGCTGAAATGAAGAAAGGAAAAGGAAAGCTTTGAAAACCAAGAGAAAACTAGAACTTTATTAAAGAAAGCAAGTAAAACTTTGAAAATAAACCCTTACCAAATGAAGTCTTGAAGGAGATGAAAGAAAGCTTGATTCTTTGAGGAAATGAGAAGACAAAATCTTCTCTTGTATGATGATGTGAATTCGGCCAAGGGAAGAACTCAAGGAAGATGGATTTTCCTTGAAAGAGTAAGCTTGGAAATGGAAAGGTTTGATGTTTGAGAAGTGGTTTGAGGTGGGGGAGTGGTGGTTCAAGGTTGTTTGTGGTTGTTTGTGGTGGTGGAAAGGTTTCTTTGATGGTGGAGGAAGAAGAACAAGATGAAGAGAAATTGAGAGGAAAAGAGAGAAATTGCAAAAAAGCTTAACTTGGCAAATGATCTAAAGTGTAACCAAGTTCACTAAAGCTTGGTATTTATAGAAAAATGAAACAATAAAGGCTGATTTGGGGGAGGAAAGGCTGATGGTTTTCATACTAAGGGGAGGAAAATATCTTCAAAAACTTGTCATTCAAAGGCATGGTTGGAGGTATGGCTAGGTATGGTTCAAAGTATGGCTTAAGGCATGGTCTTTGGAGTGAAATAAAATCAACATGTGACATATTCCAAGGGTATGAATTTGGCCAGATTTCCAACCAAGGGGAGGAGAAGAAATTGTTCATGTAATTGTGGTTTAATGATGTGTTTAGGTGTGTCTTTGATTAAGGTTTTGATTAGGAGTTTGTAAGAAAGTGTTTAGGTGAGGTAATGGTTAATTAAGGTTGTCAAGACTTGATTTAGGGGTGGTCTTACTAGATTAACAAATTAAAACTCCTTTTAAGTCAAATTAAATCATAGACAAAGTTCCTTGATTTAAGGAATTGGAGAGAGAAATTACTATTCAAGATTCCATGACTAGAAATCTTGAATCAAAGAATGAGATTAAAGCTTAACTAAGCAATCTTATGTTCTAATTAACCTTAATAAATTATTTTGGACTCTAGATTAATTGTCGAAATAAATTAATCTTCGATTAGAGCCTAATATTGCTTAAGTTTGGTGAATTATGTCATTAGACTCACTGTACACTGTTCTTAGAGGCAAAATGGTAATTTTGCACAAAAAACTTGGCCACCGAGCTTTACCAGTCATCAAACATAACTTAAAAACATCATTTAAAACCTTTTGGTGAAATCCAGGCTCAACCGGCATGTAAATTGACAAACAGCCACAGGGCGTTTTGTTAATTTCATGCGTCAAACTCAAAATGAGATTCTTCTCTCTATTAATACACACAACACATATAATCCCCTATCACCATCAAAACATCCCCTTGAGGATGGCCTAATGAGTGATCCTCATTTTCCGAGTAAAATGACCTCAAGGGCATTTTGGTCATTTGTACACAAAAAATCGGGCGTTACATGTTGAATGTAATATGGAATGCAACACCAAAAGAGGTTAGTTGGCAAAGCCAACATTGAAGTGTTTAACATAGTTTCAACAATGCATGTAATATTTTGGTTTTGTTGAAGATTTTGAATTTGGTGCGCTGATGCGCCCTATATTTGTTGTCGAACCCTTTGAATTTCATTGTCAACATCTTGTCCTAGATGGACTAGATTAATAGTTAGGTCGACATTGTCATTTTTATTTGGAGGTGGGTTATTGATTTCGTCATAGGATCATTTGGATTATCATCCAAAGTAATGGCTTGAGCCACACGTCAAATTTGTTGAGCAAGTTGTTTGAACCTTGTGTTATTTGTTTCAATCAAAGGTGTCAATCCTTCACCATTTGTTGAGCCAACATGTTGACAAGATCATGATGACTCTCATCAATTTGTTGTCGAAACACAGCCATTGAATTGATCGTGTTTGTGAGTTCTTGTCCTACCCGTTGTATGCATTTCAGGGAAAATTGGACTAGTGTTTGGTTGTCGTATGGTAGTTGGGTTTGTCGATAACAAGTTCCCTACAATTATAGAAGGGCCCATCAATAAGAGCTGACAAAACCAAACTATGGCAAATGTGTGCCAAATTGAGGCACATTTGACACACAGGGCATATGAACTATGAAATAAAAGATTATGTGAATATATTTTGTTAAACATGCCATTGTTCCCAATAGTTGATGGATTCCCCAAATTTGATGATTTCCCATGTTTGGCGGCGGATGTGGTATGTGTAACATTCTCTGCGCTTTATTGATTGATATCCCACAAACCAACATAGGTCTTTTCAGCGTGCTTTGTCTTGACTCACATGCTTCCTAGGAAAATTTCCCAAAAGGTCACCCATCCTCCAAGCCAAGCACGCTTAAAAACCATGTTGGTTTGTGGGGACAGTCATCAATCCATAAAGCAGCAAAGGATGTTACAAATGGTATTGAGCTTGCACACTCTTCTAATACATGGTTCGGGACGACTTAAAAAGCTGATGGGCATATAATGCCAAGTGACGAGGACGGGGAGTGATAAGAATGCAAGAAGGCACGGACAATGAGAAGCTCTTGTCAAGCTTCTAAGTGGAGGGGTACATGAATAAACCGATTACACACTAGAATAATAGAGATCCTGAGGTTGTATAGGTATGAAACTATAAAATTAAGGATGGCTTATATGAATTGATTGGTACTACCTATGCCAACAAAGATGCATCTTCTTTTAGTAGCCCATAACAAAAGAACTCCATGATTAAGTGTGCTTGACTTGGAGTAATTTTGGGATGGTGACCTCTTTCAGGAGTTCCAGAAAGTGTGTGAGTGAGGACAAAGCATTTGAAAAACCCGTGTTAGTTTGTGATAAGTCGTCAATCTATAAAGTAGCAAGGGATGTTACAATATGTATCTTAGGGATACATAGGAAGAAGACCATATGGAGGCCATGTCATCGCGAAAGTAATGTTCATACTTATTAGTATATTGTCATTTGTCTAACTAACAGGAGTAAAGACCTCCAAAGTATGAAAAGGATTGTTCTCTGCCTCATTTCATCCATCCTTTAACGAAGATGATCCTCTTGACATGTTTGGCATGATAGTGCCACTACGCAAGCACATACACTTTGTCTTTTTCTTAATTTCATATGATTTTTGTTTCTTTTTAACCACTAGTCCAATTGGGTGTGCCAATTTGTTTATCCTGGAATTTGACACTTATATGTCAATAACAAATAATTTTCAATCTCCTTGTGCAGGAGGCCAAATTGCTCTAAACCAGGTGTAACACCCTAATATTTAACTCAACACGCCTAGGACGTATTTAAGTTAATTATTAGTTATTACTCTTTTGTTAGGTTCTTAAATTAAACTCTTGGAAATAATTTAATGAAATTACAAGTAAATTTTTTTTTTTGAATTTTAAAAACAAAACGTGAGCCACATGTACCTACGTCGTACATTTCGCATACATAATAAAAGCATGATAACAAATTAAAATCATACATCAATTACAACAATATAAATACCACAAATCTGTAGTTATACATATTAAGATCAAATTGTTCCTCGTTGCGCAATAGAAACATACAAATACCAAAGTAAACAACATACGAATGAAAAATCAAACTATCTCAACTCTTTCCTCTCACTAAGCAAACCTAGAATGGGTAGACTCGTCACGTGGGCCGGACGTCCTGATTGGGTGAACATGGGTGACCTCTACAATGGGTTGTGTAAGAGTCTCATTTAACTGTTGTCACCCCCATGTCCATCGAGAGAAGCGTTAGAAGAGTAATGAGAGGGTGATTCCTCAAAAGGTTCGACCACGAACCGGTAGAATGGGGTGGTGAGTAGGGTATGTACTCAAGGAAGTTTCAAACAAATACACCAGGATGGGGAGGGGGATCCTGTAGAGTTCGCGGGTGTACACGCTCAAAGGCGAAATCATTCGTGAATGGCGTAGAGGAAGAATCGAACACTATCGACATGATACACAAACGACGATCCATAAAAACATAAACATGAATAGCATATCCCCATAAAGTAATATGACCGATTCGCAGGATCGAAATACATCTCCCAAGCGGGTGCGTCAATTACGAACGTTGCCATCTTCCTGAAGACGAGATGGAAAGAAAAGAAAATGGAATGAGAAACTTACAAAAGAATCTTAGTAGGGTTTTTGCCTCCTAATGCATTGTGTCATCATCTTCGTCCTCAGGAACCTCAGGTTTCATTATGAAAATGTGTGCATGCATAATGTTCATTTATTAATTTCCAAATACCATTAGCAGAGGCCAGTGTCTTTTAGTATGAATCTTAATGTCATGAGTGCAACATACTATATCATGAATGCATGTTCATACCATATGCAAGATATCATAGAATACACATTGAACGAACATAACATAACAAATGCAATTTATTCCAATATAACTCATTCTTTTAGTTGACTTAAAATTCTTTTTCTCTTTTCCTTGGGGCCACCCTAATACTCTCCCTTTGAAAGTTCTAGGTTATGAGCTCATACTTAACTAGTCGTCACTAGTTTACACTTATCCTTTGGTAAGCTAAATTCCTGACTCCAAGAGTGTGGGTTAGGGGGTATAGGAGCACCTTTCATAACCATTAATTCCTAGAGTTTAAAGGGTCCTTTCTAGATCACCTCTCATAACCTTTAATTAGGGAGTATAGAGGATCATTTCCATGTGTCTTATGTCACCTTTATCTTAGCATGTTAACTTAAAGTACAAACCTAAGTATTATAACATTATAACTTATGAATTCACATTTCATACTCGTAGAACACATCAATCTCAAAAACCTCAATCATAATTACCACTCATAATTCACATAAGCAATGCTATTATCAACATCTATCTTATTGAAAAGTAAACATGTATCTACCCAGTATGCCAGAAATTAAGGACTGGGCTCAACTAATACACATGTTATGCATCAACAAGACATACATAATGCACCAAAGGTCATAACGAACACAATTAGACAATCCCATCATAGCATTATACATTAACTAATAATCCAAATCAGTAGCCATAATTCATTTCTAGTAACTAGATTTTCTTAAAATTATCTCAAGGCATTGAAAACACATGAAGCCTTACATAAAGTAAAACTCAACTGTAGGCCTATTATCATTATAAGGCCAAAATTACATGTTAGAAATATGTCCATAGTTAAAATTTTCATTTAAGATAAAAGGAGCAAGTCTTGAGCTTTAGAGTTTTAAGTGATAACTAGAATCATAAACATGCCATGCAAATCTCATTTTTAATCTTGGTCATTATAAGGTGATAACTTGGGAAATATAAATATGATATGCAAGGTTTAAAATATAAACATGATATGCAACTCCATTGTCTTATCTTTAAGAATTAAAGTGATGACTTGAAATATAAATGAGGGTTAGGTGATGACTTGAAATATAAACATGATTATGCAAAGCTTGGAAATTAAACATGATATGCAAGTCCATTTACTTATCTTTAAGAATTTAGGTGATAACTTGAAATATAAACATGACCATGTAAAGCTTGGAAATTAAACATGATATGCAAGGCTTAAAACATAAACATGGATCCAAGTTCATTTCTATATCTTGTTTAGCTCAAAGCTCAAGACCTTTAAAGAATGAAACTCTTTGACTCCAATTATTCTTAGCACAAAGAAAGCGAGTTTCAGAGTTCTTAATACCATGGTTCCAAGAACCTTATTTCTTGAACTCATCATCAAGCTTAAAAAGAATCGATTTAAAGGAAACTAACAATTTTTCCATTAATTTTTTGACAACAAAAACTAAACCTTGAGCTTTAGAGGTCCATCATATGATGGATTCATAATCACCACCATGGTTCCTCATCATCAATCCATGGTCATTAACAACCATATGAACCGAATTTTAGAAGAAAGAACAAGAGAAAGAACATGAAATAAACTCCCTACCAAGTTGTTTCTTGTTTACAAAAGGTAAAACTTGAGCTTATATGAACTAAGAAGAAAAGAAATCTGGTGCTATTGATGATGATGGATTCGGCCAAGTGGGGTTAGAGTGCAGGGAGGATTTTTCTTGTATTTTTGTGTTTGACAATGTAAAGGTTATGTGTTTAGGAGTTGATTTATGGTTGGAATATGTATGCTTGAGGTCTAGAGCTTGGTTAGAGGTTGAGAATGGAGTCTCTTGAATATGAATGAGGAAGACGAAGAAAGCTTGAAATATTGAGAGAATTAGAGAACTTTGAGCAAACTTTGAGTAAGAAAACTATCAAGTAAGTAAGTGCTAAGGCTAAGAGAGTTTGTGTGTGCATTTTGCAATCGAAGAGCACCTATTTATAGCCATTTGGAGGTATATGGCCGCTAGTATGAGGCTGGAAAAATGGAGTTTTATTTCAATTTTTAATTAAAGGAAACATTAAAGAAAGAAAGCATAAATGGTTGTAATAATTTTGTTTTTGTATAATGGATGAAAACACTAAAATATGGTGCTAAAGGGAGACATTGTAGCTGATTACCTTATAGTGGGAATGGGTGGGTTTTCTTTTGATTAAACATAGCCATAAATGGTGGAAAAGAAAGCTAAAGAAATGGTGATAAGGTTGGTTATGTTTCTTTGTTGGAAAAAACCACAAAATATGATGAAATGGGGACATAATGGCCGCTGGTTTCTGGTCCATTAGTGATCAGATTTCTTATTATATGTGAGTGGTAAATCATGTATTAGATGTCTAGTTACTTAGGTGAAAATTTAGGAATTGATAGATTAGTGAAAAAGTGTAAAAGGTAAAGTGTTTAGGTTAAAACAAGACAAGGCAATAAGAATAATCATACAATAGGAAATGAAGTTAATTTCAATTGAGTTAAAATCAATTTGTAACATAAGTTCTAAACTTGGATAAGAAAATATAATTATACTAGATTTTACCTAAACTGAAATCTTAACCTTAAGCTTAAAATAGTTAATTTTATGAGTTCTTTAAGGAAAGGAAAATTTAATTTTACCTTAAGCAATCTTAGGCTCTAATTACCTCAAGTGATTATTTTTAACCATAGAAAATTAATTTTTAACTCAAGGTTAATTAATGAAATTAATTCGAAAAGGATTAGAGCCTAATATCGCTTTAATTATTTACAAAAACTCATTAAGTATTAACTAGGGGTAAAAAGGTAATTTCACATAAAAGTTCCCCTAAATTACCTGAACATTCCAAATTTTACTTAGTATAACCATTTTAGGTTTCTCGGGTGATGATGGGTTCAAATATTGTTCAAACTTAGGTTAAATTACCCCAAGGGTAAAATGGTAATTTCACGTAAAAACTCCCTGTAATTCCTGGACATTCTCAAATTGTACTCGAAATAGTCATTTTGAACCTTTGGATGAAAACCAAATTCAAAGATTTCATCATTTCATGTAAAATTGGTGCGGGGTAAAACGGTAATTTTACGTATGGTAAAAATTGAGAATTGAGATTTTTATCTCCAAAGCATATATAATCCCCATCAAGTATTAAGCTAACCCCTCAAAGATAATTTAGATTGGTTATCTTTGATTTTCTAGGAAAAAATGACCATGGGTATTTTGATCATTTTACACGTCCAGAAAAAATGAAGATTGCGACTTTCGCATGAATCGCTATTCATGTTTCTCATAATGTTTTTCTAATGTTATATTCTTTTATTGAGGATTATTGGCCTCGAATTACGTGAAAAAATTACGTAGGGGTATTTTGGTAATTTTACATGACGGCAAAAATCGAGGCTTTACATTTCATGTAACGCCCGGGACGAGGAGAGTACGACGAGAGACAAGGAACGGCTCTTGCCTCCAAGCGGAGGGGTATATGAATAAGACTATACACAGGAATGAGAGGGACCTTGAGTCTGTAGAGGATGACTCCAGTAAGGAGGCTTATATGAATTGATTGGTACTACCTATGCCACAAAGATGCATCTTTCTTCGTAGCTCATCACGAAGAATTCTATAGTTAAGCGTGCTTGACTTGGGGTAATTTTGGATGGTGACTCCTGGGAAGTTTCTCAGGAAGTGTGTGAGTGAGGACAAAACACACTGAAAAAGCATGTTGGTTTGTGGACGCCATCAATCCATAAAACGCGGGGATGTTACACCAGGCGCTAATCGACAAACTTGAGAGTTTGGATGACAACCTTTGTTTTTCAATATCTCGATTCAAGGAGCGAAAAGTTACTCCCTTGGGTTCTCCACAAAAAATAATAAGTGTCAAACTATTTTTAGTGTAAGGAGGAGGGAATGAGATGTGATGTAAAGTGGATTTTGTTGTGATTATGTGAATAAAATGTTTGACAAATTAAAGAAGAAAAAGAACTTGAGAATGTAAATTGATTGACAAATATAAATGTGAATAAGTAAAGAAAATTTAAAGGAATTAAGGCAGAAATTAAAGACAGATTAATCCTACGAAAGTAGGAAAGTGGTTAAGAACAATTACTAGTAAACTCAAAACTCTTAGTCATTGGAGACGTTTTAAGAGTAAGTGTGTGAGTACAAATTCTAACCCTTTAAATTTTGTCCAGAACTAGTATTTATAGACAATCTAGGACTTTAGGATCTTGACACTTGTCCTTAGCTGCCTTTGGATGTTGTCCACGTGGCTCTAACGGTTTTCTAGTTGTCATTCGCTCTTTGTCACCACTTTATCATGTCTTTGTCAAGCATCTATCAATAACTCTAAAGGTCAATAACCGTCAATTGATTAACGCTTGTCTTGGGTCATTATGACAGTATCCTCAAGACCTTCAAAAATTTTCTAAGTTTTTAAGTGACAAACTCCTACTTTGAACTGTCAAACCTCGAACATGAGAATTAGTCATCATTAGCTTCTTACTCGAGCTTCATTCTAACTTTCACTAGCTTTGACATGTTGTTTGACAAACTTAAAACTTTGTCGATTTTGTCCAGTTCTATCAGTTTCAATATGCCAAACTCTTGACTAACTTCTGGGCTGTCCAAGGTCAACACCAGTTTGACAATCAGACACTTAGTAAAAATTTTGTGCCAACACTATCTAAAAACCATTTCCATTTTATAATCGTTCTACAAGCAATCAGAATATTTTTTTCCCTTCATATTCGACCTAGGGTGCTGCCTTCTCTACGAATAGAGCAATGTCCCCTAAATATGGGTGACCAAGTGCAACAGTCGCTCCATCATAATCGGATGTAACATATATGAGGAAAATAATAATGACAACCATTACATCAATGGGAGTCCAGTTGGGCACGCAACATTAGTTATCAATAACGTGTTTGCTATGTATATTCGCCCACAATTTACGCCCATGTTGTCCGCTTTCCTTTCAATATCGGCCTCACATCCTTATTTCCACCGAATCGCCCTTCCTCCTCTCACCGTAACTCATTATTACACAACACAACACACACTCGCCATTCCTCTTTCTCCTGTTGTATTCTTCCTCTTCACCAACCCAGCACCAATGGCGTCACCACAACCACGACGTTCCACTCTCCTTGTCTTCCTCGTCCTCCTCGCACTCTTCCCCACCAATTCCTCCGCCCTCACATGCACCACCCAGAAGCTCACCGACGCCACCAACAGCAACAAGCTCTACTCCAACTGCATGGACCTCCAGCACCTCAACTCCTTCCTCCACTGGACCCATGACCCTTCCAACTCCTCCCTCTCCATCGCCTTCGTGGCCGCCCCGCCGAAGCCAGGCGGCTGGGTCTCTTGGGCCATCAACCCGACGGGCACAGGCATGGCAGGGGCCCAGGCCCTGGTGGCCTACAAGGACAACGGTGCCGTGGCCGTGAAGACCCTCGACATCAAGTCCTACGTTGCTATGGTCCCTGGGAAGCTCTCCTTCGACGTGTGGGGGCTAAGGGCCGAGGAGGTTGCTGGGGTCATCAGGCTATTCGCTAACGTGAAGGTGCCCGAGAAGGCCACCAGCTTGAACCAGGTGTGGCAGGTGGGGCCCTCCGTCACCGCGGGGAGGTTGGACAAGCATGATTTTGCTCCCGAGAATCTGAATTCCAGGGGGACGCTGGGCTTGAATGGAGGGCAGAGTAGTGGTGGTGGTGGTGGGGGGTTGGATTCCAGGACAAAGAGGAAGAATGTGAGTTTTTCTTTCTTTGTTTTTATTTTTAACCATCGGTTTTAGTTTCTGTGATTTTAGTAATGGGTGTTATCTAATTTCCGATTTCGTCCCAGAATGTGGGGTACTGGGGTTTTAATTTGTGGTTAGTTTTTGTGACCAGAAAATGGGTTTTCGATAATATTTTCTTTTCCCGTTTCGTTGAAGAACGCGGGGTTTTAGTTTTCGGTTAATCTTTTTTGTGATTTCAGAAAATGGGTGTTTGCTAATTGTTGTTTTTTTATTAGTCTAAGGATGTCGAGTTTTTGTTTTGTTTTTTTTTTTAATTTTCATTTCATTCAAGGTTGTGTGGTTTCAGTTTTTGTTATTTCAGAGAGAAAAAAAAAAAACTCCTTATACTGGGGTTTTAATTGATTTTTTGCATATTAAGTTCAGAAGTGGGTTTTGTTTATTTACTGGATCACTTACTGTTTATCTGTTTTTTTTTTTTTTCAGTGTTGAACAATTTGTTTTGTTGATCTGTGGTTTGTTTTTAGATTAATTTGTTCAACTGAAAAAATCCATCAAAGTTTATAAATTTTCACCTTAGTTCGGTAGAGTTCATGGAACCAGCATACATGATTGTCTCGGTGTTTTTTAATTGGAGGATTACTGAATTTAACAATTATATCTACGGTGACAGAATGCTAAATCCATGGTTCTCTTGAATGGCAGACTCATGGAGTACTGAACACTCTGAGTTGGGCATCCTATTTCCCCTTGGAGTGATCATAGCTAGGTATATGAAGACTTTCCCATCTGCAGATCCAGCTTGGTTCTATCTTCATGTTGCTTGCCAGGTATCTGCTTTTGCAATTGGGGTCACTGGCTGGGGAACTGGTCTTAAACTTGGAAGCGAATCAGAGGGGATTGTGTACAGTGTTCATCGCAGTATTGGATTCGCCCTCTTTTGTCTTGCTACTATACAGGTACAACGCTGTCTAGCATTTGGAACAGTTAAAATTAGTCATTGATTCGTGCACCCCAAAAAAAAAAAAAATTTAATTGATTTTATTTGATTTGAAATTATTTGAATTAATTTTATTTATAAGATAAATTTTATGCTTAGAATGATTGAATAAAATAGGATTTGAATTAATCTAAAAATAATTTTTTATGTTTAAAATACAATAGATAATACTTGGAATGATAAAAAGGATTTGAATTATATTAAAAAAATATATTTGAATTGATTTTATTTGTATTAAGTTTTAAAATCAAATCAATTTAAATCCTATCTTTTTATAAGATTTTTTCAAAAAGGAAACAAATCCCATAAATTTGACAAATGAAACCATTTTCTCAACTTTTTTCATTCCGAACACCACCTCTAATTTAGTCCAATAGATATTTGTTAATTCCTCATTGAAGGCATAATAAGGGAAAAGATTTAGAGAATGAGACGTTAGTATTTTCTTGGCTGTTGAAGGCAAATTATAGAGGAAAAGATTAACAATTTTAACAGTTTTACTGCTGTAACACTTGAGTTTTCTATCTGTCTGTTTGATGAAGCCTCCCTCTTCCTGTCTTTTCAGATATTCGCATTGTTCATAAGGCCAAGGAAGGATCACAAATATCGACTTTTCTGGAATATCTATCACCATAGCTTTGGATATACTATAATTGTCCTGGGAATTATCAACATATTCAGGGGCTTTGACATCTTGAGTCCTGAAAAGAAATGGAAATCAGCTTACATTGTAGTGATTGCTGCCTTGGGTGTAATTGCCTTATTGTTGGAAGCGATCACTTGGATTGTTGTCTTGAAGAGAAAGTCTAGCACCAAACCTTACGATGGGTACAACAATGGACAAAGCAGGCAACAGCCCCCGAACATTTAATCAAGTTACCAGATTTGTCCTGGCCACATCATAGCAGCACACACTGATTTTGTAACAGCTTTCTCTTTTGATCGGATAAGCTCGATGGCGACCACACCCCCCTTTTGGTCTTCTTTCACTTGTATCCTTTTTTATTACATAATTTTGTATAGATGCTTGGTTTCATTGCGATTCTTTTGCAATTTATGTCTCGATTTTAGGGTGTTAGGGTTCTGTATAATCTGATTTTATTTGCTAAAATACTGTTATCTATTTGAGTTTTTCCAATATATATGTATTTTTGATCTCGATATTCATGTGTAATGAACATTACTGGGAGCAATGAATATACTGAAAGAGAAAAGGAAAACGAACATTTCGCATGCTTATGTATTAGAAACTTGCTCTCTGAAGGAATGACTATGTGTCCTCTACTTGTGTGTTACTTTATCCCTTATAAACCTTCAATAATTGCAATTGCAATTTATATTTGCTTCCAGTATGAAAGCCAGTCTTCCAAGATAAGACGAAAAGTGTTATCTGGTAGGCACTAGGAAACAAGGCACTCAATTATGCTAAATTTCATCCATCCCGTTTGCAAATGGAATACGATGCGGTTACCATTATGTGAACCTTATCAAGCTAAGTCGTCGTTTAGGAAGGTTCTAGCACGGAAATCTCTCGGTCAAGTGATTCATATAACACTCCTTCTGTGATAATGTTATACGATAGAGGTTTGTGTAGATATTGACTTATTGCTTGTAGAACGCAAATGCCTATTCTCAGCCTTCATTCATCGTAGAGTAAATAACTCGAGGTCACTGGAGAAAATTTTACAAGACTATTTAGTCTTCAAAAATTAAAATTAAACTCGTAAATGTCTCAATATTTTAATAATAAAATATATTAGTTCTTTTTATATATTTGATTATTTAAAACATAATAAAGTTCCACGTTAAGCCTCAACATGATGTTAAGTGACGTATGTCATTTGAAGTGAAATAGAGTTTAAAATAACTCATTTTTGTGATTGAAATTTATACAATGAGTCATTTAAATCTTTTATTATAAGTCATAAAGTGATCATTTTGTGTAATTTTATATACCAAAATAAATGTAATATGTTCCAAAATAGTTTCATTTAACTTTCCTCTAATATTTAATGGTATGATATCATTGTACTGTATTATATGTATAATTTCATTAACAAAAAAATTAAAAAAGGGATTAATGTGTGTCACATGAATGATTTTTTTTTTAAAAGACGAAATAGTACACACACAAATTTTAAAAGATAGGATATTCACTCCTCATCTTAAAACTGTGGGCTGTGCGATTTATACCTTTACTACTTGTTCGTACTGCTGGCATTCAGCTGTGTTCAAATTGGTAAAGCCAAAACTTTATATATGATAGCGATTTCTACCAAATGTCAGATAGCTCACGATGTGCTAACTATGCTAATCAGTCATAGACTCCTGCAATAATTCGACTTACTTTATTACGCTAAAGCATCCATTATGTGGAGTGAATGTTAAATTTTTCTTGATCAATTTTCTTCGAGCTGTTGGAAGTTATGAAGGTGGAAGGACTCCATTGGCTAGGTCAGATTTTGAGGGAACCTTGCAGTGGTTAATTTACAGCAAAAGCCAAACTTTTGCCCAACGTTATTCACCAAACCATATTTTAATTGAGAAACTTTTTGATTTCTGTAGTGCGGCATGCAATGTTCCTAGCCCCCTTGTCGCCACAAATAAAGCTTTCACTTTCGTGATTCCCGCTTTTGTTGCTTTCCTTTTAATTTAATCATAGCTTGGTCTTATGAATTAGATTTGTGAAGATGTGGTGCATGCATGGACTTCATCCTCATGACTTGGAAGAAGGTTATCTAAAACTAATCACCCACTGCGAGTCCGTTTGGACACTGGAATTTGAATCACAATATGAAATTTGAATCACCCACTAAGACCACGGCATGCAATGTTCCTAGCCCCCTTGTCCCCACAATTAAAGCTTTCACTTTCGTGATTCCCGCTTTTGTTGCTTTCCTTTTACTTTAATCATAGCTTGGTCTTACGAATTAGATTTGTGAAGAAGTGGTGCATGCATGGACTTCATCCTTATGACTTCATCCTCATGACTTGGAAGAAGGTTATCTAAAACTAATCACCCACTAAGAGTCCGTTTGGACACTGGAATTTGAATCACAATATGAAATTTCATATGCTTGGATTTACTAAGAATTGTGAAATAATTGTTAAAAAAATAAATAAGAAGAGAAAGAATGGTAAGCCTTTATTCACGTGAGAGATATTTAATAAGTTGTAATGGAATAGACAATTCATTCGGTGTAAGTAAGAATCAAGAAGAGTCAATTTTAGTTATTTTTTAATTTCATAGAAATAGATTGTTGAATCATCATTCTAATTCTTATAATACTCCAAACATAAAAATATAATTGGGCTGCTGAATTCCAATTAGAAACTCTAATTCCATAGTCAATTGATGCCAATTGGGATGTAAAAGAATTTCCGTTTTGAACAAAATATTTGTCTCACTCTTTTACTATCTTCAATCTTAGCTCCCCTCCGAGAAATGCTCCCTTGAATATCTCCTGTGCTTTGATTTTTCGTTAGAGTAAAACTACACTTGTATAATTTTGATTTTCATTAAATTTTTAAAAAGGTTAAATGTATACGTATTAATTCTCAAAAGATTTAATGTCAAACAAGTCTAACAGAAAAATCACACACACATTAGTTCCCATAACATCTTTTTTAACATATTAGTCCCCAAAAAAAATTCAGTTTTTGGCATATTAATCTTTAATCTCTAGAAAAACTGGCTTTTAATGTATTACTCTTTTAGTGATTAATATGTATATGATTTTTCTGTTAAAAGATTAATACGTTATAGCATAGAATTTTTTGAGGATCAAAATATATGTATTTAATCTTTCAAAAACTAAAATATTGAAATAAAAATCTTTCAGATAAGAATTAAAATTGTAGATTTACTCAATTTTTCAACTCCCACTTCCCTTGCTCATCAGACTCTACTCTTTAAGGTTGGCTCTAGAGTGTGCAACTCAAATTTTTACACACAATTTTGCAAATTTTAATCACACATGAATTGTAAAGAAAATTTGATTTTTTTTTTCACTCTATCATATACGAATGCTTTTCTGACCATTGCATGTCTTATTTAATTTAATTTCACACGAACAGACATGGCACTCATTTGATTCTTTTTGTTTGGTCAAGACACTCATGGATGTGATTGAAAACCATTAAAAGTATTTAATATTTAGTGTTTAACGTATGAAAAATGTAAATTCAAAATTGTTGATGTTTTATTGACAAGCGCTGAACAATTAATGGAGGTATTCTAACTTAATCAAAGGTTTAATGGAGTTTCTAAGGTGAGAAGTGATTTATTGGTTGATAATAGATTAGGTAAAGAGTATATAATCTGAAATGATCAATAGACCTAAAGATATACAAGAGGTGAGAAGTCCTGAAGAGGAAGAAAAACAAGAGAAAAACAAGTATGAACAGGTTTCTATGAGCACCATAGCACTCCAACATGCTTAGCCAAGCGTCAAGGAAGGAGAATTGGCATTCGAGGACCTCTCAGTGAGTTCGCATGTCTTAGTCGAGGATGACCAAGCAATAGAAAATCTTTCTATTGAGCGCGTAGCACTCAAGAGCCCATCAAGGATCAAGACCCTACTCCTCCACTGTCATTCCCTTAAAGGATGAAACCCAAGAAAGCTATGGAGAATTAGATCTAAAAGGTCTAGAAACCTTTCAAAAAGGTAGAGGTCAATATACCTGTATTAGATGCAATCAAACAAATCTCAAAGTATGCAAATTTTTTAAAAGATCTGTGCACCAATAGGAGGAGAATAAAGGGCAATAAGAAAGAGAATGTGATTATGGGGGTAAATACTTCCTCCATTATCAAGCTAGGCAACCTCCACCTAAGTGCAAGGATCCAGACACATTTTATGTTCCAATAGGAGGAGAATAAAGGGCAATAAGAAAGAGAAGGTGATTATGGGGTAAATACTTCCTCCATTATCAAGCCAAGCAACCTGCAACCAAGTGCAAGGATCCAGGCACATTTTATGTTTCTTGCACCATTGGGAACCTAAATAAAGCAAACCATGGCTGATCTTAGGGCTAGCATTAATGTTATGCCAAAATAACTCTACAAGTCCTTACATTTTGGAGAGCTTAAGCCTACTAGGGTGACCATCCGGCTTGCCAACCGAAGCATCACTAGGCCAGAAAAGTATTGAAAGACATCCTAGTAAATGTAAATGATTTAATATTGATGCCAACCAACATACATTAATCTTAGATAGACCCTTTTTGAAACTTAGAACCATGATTGATGTTTATGCTAGCACATTATCCATGGAGCGTGGGGACATGAAAGTCCAATTTTATTTATCTGATGCTATGAAATTTCCCTTTGAGGAACACATTGTGTTTGGCATCAATGTCATTAAATCCCTAGTGGAAGATGCATGTGATACTTTACTTAGTAAGGATGCACCCTCCTTTCCTACTTTTTCTTCTCCCATGGGATATGATAAGTCTCCTGCGTTAGAATATCTGAGTTGTAGAATAGGATACACCCTCCAAGCACAATCACCAGTTTCAAAGGTGCTTCATGATCAGCCCATATTGGAAAAGAAGCCTTGTGAGGGGCAAAGGATATTGCTGCATGAGCCTCGAGCAAAATTGAAATCTAGGAGGTCGAATTCCAAGTGCAAGGGACCATTCTTGGTGACCGTGCACCATAGTGGTGCAGTTGAGTTAGAAGAACCAAGGTCCATGATTCATTGTAAAGTAGATGGACAACAACTGAAGCACCTGCATGAAGCTCCCAAGGATCTGGGGCTAAGATGGCGAGTTTGTGAGTTGAAGCTGTACACCCTCCATGAAGGTATAGACCATCCAACTTAGGGATGTTAAAGCAAAGTGTTGTGTGGAGACAACTCACCATGAGAGAGTTCTTTACTTTTCTCTTTTATATTTACGCATTTTAATTATTGTAATTTTTAATTTTGAGCCTTGTATCATGTTTTACTTTATTTGTGTCTTAAACTATCCCTTTGATGCCTTAGAGGTTACATGTATAGGCTAACACCACATGCACTATATTGACTTTCTTGGCATTGCCATTATTTTTTATTGCATGCTTGGTGATTCAATGTGTTGTTTGTATTGAGTACATGTGATTCTCATATGATTTTGAAGCTTCTCTGATTGGACTATCATGTGCCATTCTTGTTCGTTCATGTGTGTTTCCCTCTTTGGCTTTACATTCTAAAACTTGCTTAAGGTCTTAGTTGAAAATATGTTTCCATGTGCATGCTTGAAGGTGATTGAGACATTTTTCTTGTTTTTAACCATTTGTCCATATTGCCAACCTTTGCATGTTACCATTGTCTAGCCCCTTCGAGCGTTGTTGGCCATTCTTATGTTTTAGCACATCCTTAGCCAAAAGTGAAAAACCATGAAATTTCCCAACCTTTTAGACTTAGGAGAGCATTTATGATTTCTTATATGTGCTCGAGCATAAGTGTAGGGAAGAGTATGAGGACATAACCCAATTTAAGTTTAGGGGAAGGACAATGTGTATTCATGAGTATTTGAGTGACAGAAAAAAAATTAAACAAGTGGCACATCAAGAAAACAAAAAATAAAAAAAAGGGAAAGAAAAAGTTGCAAAAGTTTGGATGAAAGATGTGCCACATTGCAAATTAAAGGCTTGTGCATGTGTAAGTTAGACAAAGTGTACCTTTAAGTAGTTATGCTCTTGGTGTATGCATTTGTTCTCCTTGACTAGAAGTTTAACTCTATTGGTCTATATTTTTACCTACCTTCACATAAGCCTCATTACAACCCAATACAAGTCCTCTTATTCAATATGCATATGTGTGTGACGAATGGAGAATGAGATCCATAGTAAGCCTATAGTAATGCATTTTCATTTGAGATGATTGAGTGTACATCTTAACCCAAAACACTTGAGTGAATAAATGACAAACATGATCTTGGGAAGATTTTTGTACTTGGTCCATGCATCATGCAAGTGGATTCTACCATGTGTGCTATGTGCTTGTTTATGCCTTGGTTGATGAGATCCTTTTGACTATTGGTGTGGAGCTTACTATTTGTGTCTCTAGGTCCATTGGATTAGTGTATTGTCATTTCTTTTCATGCATCATGCATTTTTAGAGTTAGTAGAATTAGGAGTCTAGACTTTGTGCTGTTGCATTAATTCCTTGTATATTGCTTCTCATCCATGCCTTGCCCTGATATTATTTTCATATGAGGACATGTAAAAGCTTAAGTGTGGGGGAGTTTGATAGAGGACATTTATGCCACTTATCTTGCATCTAACCATAGCTTTTAGCACAAATTGGACTGTGTGATTGATGTGAATAATTAGGATTTTGACTTGGTCCTCATTGTGTATTTTTTATAGAATCATTGACTATTGCACTGATTTTGAAATAATTTTAACTATAGTCTATTGCATTTAACCTGTCTCTTTGAGTATGATTTTGTATACAGGAGCTTTGGATTAAGTTTAAAATGTCAAGAATAAGACTTGAGAACTCTTTGGAAGGAGCTTTGAGCTAATAGGGTTGCAAAAGGAACAGAATTACAAAAGTCAACTCATGGCTGAGCATTGTAGTGCTCATTTAGCATTGTAGCGCTCGTACAACTTACAGAATACAAATAATTAACTCTATTTTGGACCCCACTTTGGCCACATTAGAGAGCATTATTTAAGGGAATTGTAGAGACCTTTACCCAAATTTTGGATTCTGAATTATGGCAACTAGGATTCTCTCTCTCTCCTTCTCTTTACCTCTTCTTCTCTATTCTTCTCACTTTAGGATTCCTTTTGGTGAATTGAATTTGTTCTACTATTATCTTCAGGTTCTCTTTAAATTTCATTGTTGTAATCCTCCAGAGATGGAGGAGCTTATTTCCTTATTAGTGCAAGGGTTTTTGAATGGATTTGGATGATGTTTGAGACCACCTTTTTATATAGAATATATTAGTTTACTCAATGTTCTTGAGTTTCTATTCTTATAATTATTATTGCAATTGTACAATTTTTGTTGGAATAACTAAATTGGTGATCATTGTTTAGGGAAATCCTTGGCATAAATTGATTGATTAATTGGTTTATGTTTGAAGGAGAACATTAGAATTAATCTATTGATTAAGGGTTAAGCTTTAGCAATTAGTACATTAAATCAATGTAATTTCTGTTAAATTAGGATCTTGTTAACTAGTTATTTACATTGGTCAAATTCTAGAAGTCAATCAATCACTAGTATAATTACCAATATGTTATTACTAATAGCCACTAATTTGTTTAATATTTGGTTTATGATAATTAATTCCAATCCTAGAAATACCTTACACTAGTGCCTTTAATTGTATATTCATTACCAATTTTTTTTTATTGTTTTTAATATGATTCTCAAAAGCCCCCCAATTTCAAACTAAGTGACATAGCCTCCTTGAGAGATGACTCGAGTTGCATCCTAACTATAGTTTTGGTGCATTCTATAACACCTTATTTTTCTGTTTGAGTACAAATGATCAAAATGCCCCTAAGGTCATTTTCCAGATTTTAGGGAAGCTGACCGCAGTCTTCGAAGGGGTCAACTCAATATTGAAGAGAATTATATCTGTTATGTTTGATATCCGAGGTAAAAATCTGTTTTCGAACTTTCAGCTCAAAATGACTAAAATACCCTTAGCATTTTACGTGGTAAATGTGCCGTTTGAGCCCAGAACTTTCCAGAAGTTTGAAACGACGCCCATGAGTGGTTTTGGATGTTTAGTCGGCTTAAAGGTCCCGAGCAGTTTAGTGCAAAATTACTATTATGCCCCTAGGACAGTGTACAGTGAACATAATGACGTAATTAAGCAAACCTAAGCAATATTAGGCTCTAATTGAAGATTAATTTATTTCGATAATTAATCTAGAGTCAAAATAATTTATTAAGGTTAATTAGAACCTAAGATTGCTTGGTTAAAATCTAATTACATCTTTGATTCAAAATTCTTAGTCATGGAATCTTGAATAGTATTTTCTCTCTCCAATTCCTTAAATTAAGAATTGTGCCCATACTTTCATTTGACTAAAAGAATGGTTTTAAATTGTTAATCTAGTAAGACCACCCCATAAATCAAGTCTTGACAACCTTAATTAACCATTACCTCACCTAAACACTTTCTTACAAACTCCTAATCAAAACCTTAATCAAAGAAACACCTAAACACATCATTAAACCACAATTACATGAACAATTTCTTTCTCCCCTTGGCTGGAAAATCTGGCTGAATTCATCCTCCCCCATTTGTGTCACATGTTGATTTTATTTCACTCCAAAGGCCATGCCTTAAGCCATACCTTGACCATACCTAGCCATGCTTTCAACCATGCTTGCCATGCCCAAGCCTATACCCATGTAAGAGATATTTTTCTCAAATGGCCAAAGAACCTTCGGCCTTCCTCCTCCCAAATCAGCCTCAATGTTGAAAATTCTCTATAAATACCAAGCCTTGAAGAACTTGGTTGCACTTTAGAAGCTTTGCCAAGTTAAGCTTTCTTGCAATTTTCTTTCTTTTCCTCTCAATTATTCTTCATCTTGTTCTTTTTCCTCCACCATCAAAGAAACCTTTCCCCCACCTCAAACCACCTCTCAAACACCAAACCTTTCCATTTCCAAGCTTACTTTTTCAAGGAAAATCCATCTTCCTTGTGTCCTCCCCTTAGCCAAATCCTTATTGCCATCCAAGAGAAGATTTTGTCTTCTCATTTCATCAAGGATCCAAGCTTTCTTTCATTTCTTTCAAGACTTCTTTAGGTAGGGTTTTATTTCAAAGTTTTACTTGTTTTCTTCAAGAAAAGTTCTAGTTTTCTCTTGGTTTTTCAAGCCTTTGCTTCTCTTTTTTTTTCGGCCTTGGAGCCTTTTCATGAGAAAAACTTTGGCTTGATGATGAGGTTTCAAGATAATGGTCTTGTGATGCCATGTGAGAAACCTCTAAAGCTTGAAAAGCTTGGTCTTGGACCATACATGCTCTTGGTTTCTTTCCTTTTCTTTGCTCAAGTTTTGTTTTCCTTTCTTTCCTTCTCAAGGTTTCAGTTTTCTTTCCTTTCCTTGTACAAAGTTTGATAAAAATGTTAAGTAGATCACTAAAAGTTTTGTTAAGAAAATTAATCATATGTTTTCAAAGAGCTCTAAGCTTACCCTTGCCAACCTTAAAGTTGGTATGCCGTTCTAAGAGTTTACTCTAGATTGAAGCCCATGAGCAATAAAATAAAGAATATGAGTAGTTCCTTTATGTTTGCTTTGATAAAAATGTTAAAGTTCATGTCTTATTTTATTTTCTTGAGCTTGATGATGAAGTTCAAAACCAAAGGCTTCTTTGAAGACTTGGTGCTAAGAACTCTAAAGCTCACTTTATGTTGTTAAGATACAAATTGGGTTAAGGTTGTAATGTTCCTCTAAAGTCTTGCAAGAGCTTTAGTTAAGATAAAATGAGTTGCATTCATGTTTATGTTTATGCCTTGCATAGCATGTTTATTTTGATGCCATCACTAAGCTCTCAAGAATAACTAAATGAACTTGCATTATCATGTTTAAATTTCCAAGCTTGCATTTCATGTTTATATTTCAAGCTTGCATTCATGTTTATATTTCAAGTTATCACTTAATCTTTAAAGATAATAATGAGGTTGCATATCATATTTATTTTATGCTCTCACTTTATTTTATAATGAAGAGTAAAACAAGTGCATAGCATGTTTAATTTTATGCCATCACTTAAATACTCTTGAGCTCAAAGACTTGCCCAAGTATCCTACATAAAGTTTTAGAAAATGAAGGCATTTCAAGAATGCCATTTTGGCCTTGTGATGATGATGATGGACTTGAGATGAGTTCATCTAATCATAAGTGCCCATAGTCTAAGTTTTGGAATTTTTCTAAGCTTAGGTGTACTTAAAGAATGTTATGAACAAGATTTATGTTTAAAATCTAATTCATGAACAAATTATTTTAGCTACTGACCTTACCCATATTTGTGTGATTTTAATGAGATTAATTGGTTTCTAAAAGAGTTTTGAGTTTGCTAAATTGTTCCAAGAGAAACTAGCAACTTATATGTTTTTAAATCATGAGATTATGTGATTATATGAGCTATACTTTTTGATTTTGCCTTGTGTACTTGGCCACTGTATAAATTCTGTTTTATGGTGTTAAAATGTGTAAAATTATGTTTGAGTGAAGCAAGGAACGATTTAGGGAAGTTAGGAAAGAACAAGTAACTAGAAAGGACTTAAAATGAGAATTCTAGAACACTTAGACCCAAAATGGTAAATTCTGTTCTAGCATAATTGAACTTAAGGAAAATGGTTTATAATTAGTGGATATGTAGGAATCCCTCATAATTGGTTTAGGAGTTGAATATAAGCCTTAGGCGAAGACAGAACTTAGAAAGGGTCAAAGGGAGATTTTAGGACCCCGTAAGTATATGATAATTTTCTGCCTAAGGTGATGCCATGCTGTTTGGTGAACATAAATCTTAGTGAGAATTGTAAGTAATGATCCCTTAGGTGTTATAAAGAACTATAATGGGTAGTAGGATAACTAGAACACTAGTTTAAGACCCGTGAGGGCTAAAGCATAAGATATCTTAAGATAAGGGATGTGAGGTAAGAATGAGATCAAGTAGTATTGCTTTGATGTATTTAAATGTTTTAAATACCATGAGTATGAGAATGTATGGATGTGTGGCATGTTGCTATAATGATGTGGTATGCTATGTTTACAATGCATGAAAATATGAGATATGAATAGATGATATGTTATATGATGTTCTATGGTTGTATGCTCATGTTGCACCCATACAAGATATGATAATGAGGAAATGATCCTATTATGACTTCTCGAGTTAAGGGTTGTAAGGGTGATCCAAGAAAGAGATATGATTCCTCCTCTTTTTTTCCCCATGTAAATCTAACGACGGCTAGTTAGGATGAGCTCATTCCTAGGTGATGGGTGTGTTTAGAGATTTGGTGGCTATGTGAAAATCGTTGGGGCATGTTGGGTGGATTTTGGTGGCTACGATGAGGGTGGAAAAAGTTAAGAAAGGAACTCGAAGAGTTCAATTATGATAAAGTAAAAGACGCACATGCATATGTTTCGTAGTTGTTCCATTGGTGCTTATGATTAAGTGATATATGTGGAGTACGTGAATTGTCATGCTCAAGCATTGCCATGCATACATAAAATATCTGCATTCATACTATCAAGACTCATGCTAAAAGAAACCCACTTTAGATAATAGGATTTGAGAAATTAAAACTGAACCTATGCATGTACACCTCTTTTATGATGAAACCCGAAGTGGCTGGGCGATGACGATGACACTTGTGTTAAAGTCGGGGAGCCTATTGAGAATCTTGTATAAGTATTCTCACCCCTTTTGTTTTCCCTCCCGTGTCATCTCCAGACGAGTTTGATGCGGATGTTCGTGATCTTCCTTGAGGCACGGGTGTAGGAACCAAGTCGTTTAGTCAATAGAAGGAGGGCAAGCGGAAGCATGAAGACTAGTCTAGCCTCGTTAACATTTTGTTTTGCGTTAGTTAAAGTTGTTTGGTGTAATTGATACCCCTAGGTGTCCTTATATTTATAAGGACATCGTTGTTATGTTATGATTATGATATACTACTATAATTTATGTTGTGATTATTCTATGGTTTATTCATGGATGTTATGATGACGTGTAACACCCTAATAATTAACCCAATACACCTAGGTTGTATCTGATTAATTACTAGACTTTACTCTTTGCTTCAGTTCTTTAATCATATTTTGAAAATACTTAGTGAAATTACGAGCCATTTTTTTTTAAACATAATTGAAAACGTGAGCCGCGCATAACGTGAACGATTAAGCGAATATAAAAAGACATATTAGAATTTAAATACATCACATCACATCATATTGGCTCCATCATATAACATCCATAATTACATAACACATAGATATTTTGCCTACCAACAAGTTAAGCTAGGTGTAGGCAATCAAACAAACATAAATAATATATGGATGGAAAAACATCCATTAATGGCACCTAGTAATAACACTTCAGAGATAGGAATAGATATCCAAGCTCACACTAAAGTTTAGTGATACGTTCCTCAAGGATAATAAGCTGGTTCACTAGATCAAGTACATCTACCAGGTGAGAGCATCAACGGAATCACGAACATCACCATCACTTTCTTAAGACGAGATGGAAAGAAAAGAAGAAGGAGTGAGAAACTTATAAAAGAATCTCAGTAGGGTACTCACCTCATATGCATTGTGTCATCATCATCGTCCCCAGGAACCTCGGGTTATTATGAAATAGTGAGCATGCTAAGATTGATTTATTAAGTTTGAAAATATACTTTACCGAGGTTCGTCGATTTTAATCATGCGTCTTATAATGCATCATAAACTTAGCATGTCATGTTTATAATGAACTTTTCCTTTCATATATAATAACATAGTTATGCATAAAATCACATCATATTCCTCATCATCATTTCATAATACTATGCATAGCAGAACATCATATTTCTCATCATCATCTCATAAATACTATGCATAGCAGAACATCATATTCACATAATGCATTTACTTAGTTTCTTAGGTGACTTAAAGTTACTTTCATCATCATTTTCCTGGGCCACCCTATACTCCACCCTTTTGGGAGTAATCTAGGTTATGAGCTCATACCTTACTAGTCGTCACTAGCATATACTTATCCCTTTTGATAAGTTAAAATCCCGACTCTACCCTTTTGAGAGAACGGCTAGGGGCAAGAATCACCTTTTCACCACCTATAGTCTGATGGGTCCAAAGGATCATTTTCTTATATAAATTTAAGTCACCATTAAATCTTTGCATGTTATATCATAATACAACTCTCAATTCATAATCATCAGGATGCATAAACATTCTCATTGTTTGCAATAGCAACTATAACATGCAAGCCATGAATCATTCAATGATATCAAATACTTAATAAGCATCAAATCACTACATAGACTTATCATTTCAAACTTCAAAGAACCATCATCATAAATTCTTACCGAAAAACTTCTTAAACAATTGAAACTTTAGAATCGGGTAACCTCAATTATCAAACTAATTAATCATGCATCTAAAGGATTCATTATCATCATTACCATTAATTATAAGCCTTAAGAACATTATTAAACTATATGGGACAGCATAGGCAGCAAGTTATATTTAAGGCTTCACGTGTGCTAGAAGTTGCATTTTTAACCTTTTCTCGTTACCGGCTTTCCTTATGGTGCTAAAATTAATTACTAAACCAATTATGAATCATTCTCCCTTATCTAAACATAATAGAACCTGGTTCTTAGGGCTGCTAAAGGTTCTGACAGAATGCATAAATTTCATTCTCTAGAGTTCTAGAAATCTTGCTTTTACGATTTTGGAAGCTAGTTTTATTTCTAACATGCATAGAATCGTTCCTTTAGCAATAAACCATAATTATCACAACTTCAAACATATTAAACCATCATCATACAGTAGTACTAAACTTAGATCAGTGGCTGAATCATGAACCTCACATAATTGCTTAAAATCACATTTTAAGTACATGTAAGATACTAGTTTCCCAAAATCTTTGCAAAGCCTTAAAACTCTTTTAGAAACTAATTCTTTTTGTTAATCTTGAAAGAAATTATAGAACTAAATCAGTAGCTATTTAAAATCACTTTGGGCCTACCTTAATTATGAGGCCGATTTATATATTGAAAGAATCTTCATGATTAAAATTCTCACTTAAGATAAAAGGAGCAAGTCTTGAGCTTTATAGATTTAGGTGATAAACATGCTATGCAACCTCATTTTAATCTTGTCTTTATAAGGTGATAACTTGGAATTATAAACATGATATGCAAGACTTGAAATTTAAACATGATGTAGGTCCATATTATTATATTCACGAATTAAGGTGATATGCTTGAAATATAAATATGATTATGCAAGCTTGGAAATATAAACATGATGCAAGAGCTTGAAATAAATAAGAAACTAGAGCGCGGTAGTCCGGACCAGTGGAGAGAGAAGAGAATCTTAATAAAAGAAAAAAAAGAAACTGGAGCGCGTAGTCCGCAGGAATGAAGAGAGAAAAGAATTCTTATTACATCTTATTAAGCTCCAAACTCAAGACTTCTTAAAGAATGAATTCTTTGACTCCAATAATCTTAAGGAAATTGAAAGTGAGTTTTAGAGTTCTTATTATTATGGTTCCAAGAACTTATTTCTTTGCTTGTGATACTTGGGCAAGTCTTTGAGCTCTAGGATTCTTAGGTGATGACATAAAATAAACATGTCATGCGTTGATTCTTTTAGCCATTATAAAATAAAGTGAGAGCATAAAATAAATATGAGATGCAACCTTTTATTATCTTTAGAGATTAAGTGACAACTTGAAACATAAACATGAAATGCAAGCTTGGAAATTTAAACATGAGAATGCAAGTTCATTTATTCATTCTTGAGAATTTAGTGATGACATAGAAAGTAAACATGGTTATGCAAGGCATAAACTTAAACATGGATGCAAGTTCATTTTATTTCTTTACTAGAGCTCCTCCAAGACTTTAGAGAAATATAAATTCAACCCAATATATCTTAGCAAGACAAAGTGAAAAATACATCTTTCAAGTTCTAAACTCAAGATCTTTATTTTTACATCATAAAAACATCATTCTTTAAAGTTTTGCATCAAGTGGAATTTTCAAGCTTTAGAGGCCTAACTTGTGATGGATTTACAACCAACACTCAAGGTCCTCATCATCAAGCTATCATCATATTCCCATATAGGCCTTATGGCCGAAATGTTAAAGGAAAAGAAAGAAGAAAACCGAATGGAAAAGCTAGAGAAAGTCCATGAAATCATCATTTTGAACCAAGAACAACACTTAGCAAAGCATAGAAATAAGCTTAAAGACAACTCCCTACCTAATTTGATTTGAAGGAAAGGAAGAGAACTTGGTTTCTTGGAGTGAAATGAAAGAAAATCTCTTTGAAAATTGAAGAAGAAGTTTCAGCCAAGGGGGAGGAGGAAAGAAAGCTTTTGGTGCTTTGTAAAAACTAGAAATTGTGTAATTATGAGCAAGGCTTCTAAGACTCCTTAAGCATGCCTATTTATAGAGATTTTGGAGCTCATGAATGGACAAAGGAGGAGGAATCTGGCTGATTTTAGGGAAACAAGGGAGGAAAAATCATTTTGTTTTTGGCTTAAAACATGGAATCATGAAACATGATTCCTTGTTTTCATACCTTGAGTTTTGTGCAAGTTTGACAAATTTTCTGATGCATATTAGGCCATATAATTTCGTGCATTACAGCCCAAGGAGGATAAAATTTGTGTGTTCCATGTATTATTTAGGTGTAGGTAGGTATCTTTGCAAATTAGAGAATTTACAATTAAGGGCTTAGGTGAATTAGTAAGCAATTTGAGTGTTTTTAAGCAATTTTAGGTTCTAATCAATCTAAATAAATAATTTTGACTCTAGATTAATAATTAGAATTTAATAAGCTTTAATTTGAGCCTAATATTGCTTAGGTTTCGCTAGACGAATCAAAAATCTCAAAATTTCAAAATGCACAAAGACGGGCAAAACGGTAATTTTACTTAAAAATTGCCAGGACCATCCGAGCTTAACCAATGGTTAATCATGGCTTAAAAACATTTTTAAAACATTTTAGTGAGGTTCGGGCTCAGCGGCACGAAAATTGGAGTTAAAACGGCCGCATGGGCGTTTTGGTCATTTCGCGTCGAAGCTCAAAATTAGGATTCTTCTCCTCTATTAACACACATAACACAAACAATCCCTTATTATCATCAAAACATCCCCTTGAGGACGGGTGGGCCCACGATCCTCATTTCTGAGTAAAATAACCTCAGGGGCATTTTGGTCATTTTACACGTACAGAAAATTGGGTTTGCAACTCTTGCACGAATTGCTCATAACCTTTTTTCTAATGTTATATTCCTTTATTGAGGATTGTTCGGTCTAAATTTTATGTAAGAATTACTTAGGGTAATTCGTAATGACAGTAAAAATTGGGGCGTTACATTACTCCCCTCCTTAAAAAGAATTTCGCCCTCGAAATTCGTTACCTGAGAATAGTTCAGGGTATTGTGCTTGCATGTCTAATTCCAGCTCCCATGTAATTCTTCGGTTTCACCTCGTCCACATGCTACTTTGAACGGGGTGCAACCTTGTTTCTTAATTGCTTAACTCCTCGGTCAACGATTCTTATGGGTGGTAAGTTAAATGTTAGGTCATCTCTTAATTGCACATGTTCTGGTTCTAGTACATGATTTGGGTCAAACGACTTTCTTAACTGGGATACATGAAAAACATCATGAAGGTTGGAGAGACTGGGAAGGGCTATACGGTAAGCTCAGGCCGACTTTATTAAGGATTTCATATGGGCCAAGAAATCTGGGCTCAATTTCTTTACTTTCATTGCTCGGCCTATGCATGTGGTGGGGGTGATCCTTAGGAACACATGGTCCCCTTCTTGAAAATCTAGCGGTTTTCGTCGCTTGTCCGCATAGTTTTCTGTCTACTTTAGCAGTGAAGAATCTTATCCCTAATCTTCTTGATTTGTTCGTTGTTTCCCTCACAATATCAAGTCCAAGTAAACTCTCTCCGGGTTCATACCAACATAAGGGAGATTGACATTTCCGTCCATAGAGGGCCTCGATACGGTGCCATACCGATACTTGCATGATAACTATTGTTATATGCAAACTCAATCAGGCATGTACTTATCCCAACTTCCCTTTGATCCAAAACACATGCCCTTAACATATCCTCTAAGCTTTGGATAGTTCTTAGATTGACCATCCGTTTGGGAATACTTAGACACAGCTTGGAGCCACATGCCTTCTGAAAGGCTCCCTAAAATCATGACGTAAATCGTGGATCCCGATCTAGATTATCATCGATGGTACTCTGTAACCTTCAATCTCCTGAATATAAGTTGCTAACCTATGCAAGGAATAAGTCACCTTAATAGGTAAAAAGTGGGCTCACTTAGTCAACCGATCCACAATTACCCATATGGCATCATGATTCGCTTGTCCTGAGTTTAGATTACAAAGTCCATGGAGATACTATCCCACTTCTATTCAGGGATCGATAGAGGTTGCAACATTCCAGAAGGTTTTTAGTGTTCAATCTTCACCTTTTGACACTCCAAGCACTTACTCACCCATGTGTACACATCCTTCTTCAATCCTGGCCACCAAAACATCTTTTTCAAATCTTAATACATCTTGGTGGCATGGGATGAAGGGTAATGGCTCTTATGGGCTTCCACCAAAATATCTTTTTGGAGGTCACCACTAGCAGGTACACATATACGACCTTCAAACCTCCACGAACTATCATTCCCTTGGGTAAAACCCTTCAACTTATAAGCTCTTCCTGCCTCTAAGGTTTCTTGAAATTCTGTATCTTCCCTTTGGGCTTGAGCAATTCTTCCCTTGAATTCACTCGTCACACTAAGATGGCAAGCTCTTATGCCCTTAGTGGTCAAGGTCATCCCTAGGTTTAGGTCTCTAAATTGCTCAATTAACTCAACCTCCTTCACCATCAAACGGGATACTTGTAAAGATTTCCTACTTAGGTCATCGGCTACAACATTAGCTTTACCTGGGTGATAGTTTAACCCAAAATCATAATCTTTTAAAAATTCCATCCACCTTCTTTGCCTCATGGTTAGCTCTATTTGATCAGAGAGATACTTCAAACTCTTGTGATCGAAAACACCTCAAACTTCACTCCGTATAAATGGTGTCTCCAAATCTTTAGCAAACACGACGGCGGCTAATTCAAGGTCAAGGGTAGGGTAATTTGCCTCATATGGCATGAGTTGCCTCGACACATAGGCCACCACTTGCCTATCTTGCATAGGACACAACCTAAACCCTTCCTCAAAGCATCACAGTATACTTCGAAAGACACATTTTGGTCGGTAACACCAAGACAGGGGTTGAGGTTAGTTTGTGTTTTATCTCTTGAAAGCTCTTTTCACACTTAGGTCCATGAAAAGGGGTGTTTTTCATAGTTAGCTTGGTCATGTCCCTTGCCTTATGGATGATGACCCCACAAACCAACACTGTTTTCAACGTGTTTTGTCCTCACTCACACGCTTCCTAGGAACTCAGGAGGTCACCCATCCCAAAATTATACCAAGTCAAGCACGCTTAACTGCGGAGTTCTTTCGTGATGGGCTCAAAGAAGATATGTATTTGCATAGGTAGTATACCAATTCATATAAGCCCTCCTTGACCTATAGTCCCATACCTATAGAACTTATACCTCATTCGGGTGTGTAATCGGTTCATTCATGTACCCTTTCAGGGACGGGAGGGGTGATCGGTTAGAGGCACGGACAAGGGCGGCTCTGCCTCCAAGTGGAAGGGTACATGAATGAACCATTACACACCCGATGAGAGGATCTAAGTCTATAGGATGAGACTATAAGGAGAGGTTATATGAATTGATTGGTACTACCTATGCCACAAAGATACATCTTTTTGGAGCCCATCACGAAAGAACTCAAGGTGAGCATGCTTACTTGGTAATTTGGGATGGTGACCTCCAAGTTTCCTGAGGAAGCGTGTGAGTGAGGACAAACACGTTGAAAACCCGTGTTGGTTTGTAGGGTCAGTCATCAATCCATAAAGCAGCAGGGGATGTTACAAATGAGCACAATACAACATACATGCACATAGGGATGAGAATATTATAAAATTCTCAGGGGAAATCCCGTTAGCATAGACAGGCCTAATTAATGAGGTCATTCATGTAAGTAATATTATATTAGGTCCCATGCAAAATGCTGATAGAATTAGCAATAATAATTGTACATATTATCTTATAAATAACTAACTAAATTTCATCCTGTCACCTCTTTTCTTTCATATTGGGAAGGCTTGATTTAGCATTTAGCAACATCTCCAGTGGATAATTTTATAAAGGACAATAGACTGCTAGGACATGAGCTCATTCATATTCGTAATCATCGGACTTCATTTTTGTTCACCTAGGAACACACAGTTCTATTCCTAGCCGATACGTCTACCGACTATACCATTCTTAGGGAAGTCCTTATTTTTGCCTTCCCTCTTTAACTCATATAAGCCTTGTTTCTATTTTCCCATATGTTAAAACATACCCAAGTTAGGAGTTATAGATTCTCTTTGTCATGTTACCGTATAACGTATTTCCCTTTTTACAAGGCATGGCATACATCACTCATAGGCATTCAATCACATTAGGGTCTCATTTATATCTCTTGAATAACTCCTTAAAGTAACTATCATGCATGAATATAATTTATACCTGGACTAAGTGTCATTTCATCATCATTTTAGTGAAGTTCTACCATTTCAGCACTTGGGCTGATTCACTATGCTAACAGTAGCATTTTATTTCTATACCAAATGGCCAATTCATATGCCACAAAAATTCTCACTGACACTCCCACATGTCTAGAATAACCTGTAAAAATTTCAGGACAAATAGAGCCCTCTAGCTACTTTAGTAAATTGCACAAATTTAGTGGTCAGGGACCACAAATTCACAGATAGACCGGATTCTTAGAAATTTTAACCCTAGAAAATGATTGAATTACTGCACAATAAAATTCATAGTGATACCTCAATATGTTATTAACTTCAGGTAAAAATTTCAAGGATTCATTCAATCATTTGCTATGATAATAAAATGGGCAACTTTATTGCTTTAGTTTCAACAACTTAGGCAGCCCCAGTCACAATTCGGTTCTTGATTTTTTTGAAGTAGTAAAATTCAAATTTAACACCCAATAAAATTCATGTAGTTACTTTAAGGTGTTCTCTTCAACATATAATTTTCATAGCTTATGAAAACATCCACAAATATATCAGAAAATACGTGCATAATTTCTGCTTGGGAAGCCTGAACTCAGATAGCCTAGTCCAGATTTCCTTTAGTGAAAACCCCTTTTTAACACCATCCAAACCCACCACCAAAATTCACACATCAATAACAATATATCATCAACCAAATAAAATGAAAATTTTGGAATAAAACCAAAAGAAAAGAGTGAAAATTTCAAGAGAAAAGACCATAGAAAACCCTACTCTTGAAGGCTAGTCTCTCTTTGTCTCTAGCTTGCTCCAAGATGAGAGTCCTTCACTCCAAGACTCCCAAAACACCTTCAAACCCTCCTCTAATCAGTGATGGATGAGGTGAATATGATGAGGTTTTGAATTTCTAATCGGTTAGATAGGTAGAGATTGAAGTGTAGATCAATTTTGGTGAAGGAAAGATTAGGTTTTGATGGTTCTAAGCTAGGATTTTTGGATTTTGGAAGCAAACTCAAGCTCTTGGCTATGGAGGACCAGCTGCTGCCTTTTTCCTTCTGAAATGGCCGAAGCTTTAGCTTCTTGGAGAAGCTTGAATTCAAGTTTATCTTATAATTGGTGATGATGTCATAATGTTGAGTAATAGATTAGGATAGTTTCTAATCTTTAAAGATAAAAAGGATGGCTATGATTCAATTTTGAATTACAAAATTGAATCTTAGCCATTCATATAATGAAAAAAAATATACTGTTAATCATTTTGTAAAGGTTGAATTTGCTTTCGGTGTTAAAAATCGCACACAGAAATTTCGCCAACGGGTGAAATACCATACCTGGGTAATCCGATATTACCCGAAAATTAATTCTAAGTATGAAATTTTCATTTCTAAGTATTTCTAACCTCATCCCCATATTTTCAAAATTCCGGCCACCTCCGGGTCCTTATCAGGGTTTAGCTGGGCGAGCAGGGCACGCAAAACACTATTTATTTTTTTTTTTTTTTTTATAAAAATCATTGAATCACTCTCATTATTTCTACTTTATTGGATTTTGAAAATTCCAACTAATAAAGCTTAATTTAAATTTTATTTATTTAGTTATTTTTTATGTGTATATATATATCTTGGATGTTAAGTCTAGGAAAGGTCCTGAAAATCCCTTGAAACGATGGTAATAACCAGCTAAACCCAAAAAGCTCCTTACTTTAGTTCCTGGTTGGTCTTTCCAGTTCAAACCGTTTCCACCTTACTAGGATCTACAACAATTCCTTTCTCAATACTACATGCCCAAAAATTTCACCTCATCCAACCAGAATTCATACTTAGAAAGCTTGGCATATAGTTTCTTTTCCTTCAAGATCTCTAGTACTATGGTTAGGTGGCATTCATGCTCCTCGTAGGTCTTAGAGTATATGAGAATGTCATCTATAAAGACAACCACAAACTGATCTAAATAGGGTCTAAAGATCCTATTCATGTAATCCATAAAAATTGTTGGAGCATGGTTAATCCAAAGGACATTACTCCAAACTTGAAATGGCCGTATAGAGTGCGAAAGGCCATTTTCGGTATATCTTCATCTCTCACTCTAATCTGGTGGTAACCTGACCTCAAATCAATCTTAGAAAACACTCCTGCACCTTTAAGCTGGTCCATTAAGTCATCTATCCTAGGCAAAGGGTATTTGTTCTTCACCGTCACTTTATTCAATTGCCTATAGTAGACACACATCCTCATACTTCCATCCTTTCTTTACAAACAACACCTGGGCTCCCCAAGGTGATGCACTAGGCCTAACAAAATTTTTCTCCAATAAATCTTCCAATTGGGCTTTTAACTTGGTCAACTTTAATGGGGACATCCTGTATGGGGCTATAGAGATGGGTCCTACCCAGCAATTCTATGGAAAACTTTATCTCTCTCTTAGGGGGAAACTATGGTATCTCATCTGGAAATACTTCGGGATAATTCCTTACTATTGGTCATCGATACTTTGCTCAAAGTCTACATCACTAGCGGCTAAGAAAATATAACCTTTACTCTCACCCTTACCACAGTCCATTTCCAGATGTTATGTACAGACTATAGGTTTCTTAGGTTCAAAGGGAGGAGAAAGTGATGGTTTTCTCAGTAGCGACAGTACACGGTTGGCCTAAGCCGATCCATGCCAAGAATCACATTAAACCTCGCATAGGTAAGCAAATAAGGTCTAAAACAAAGGATCTATTTTCAATAACAAAATTACAATCTAGACAACATCTACAAGTCCTAACAGTTTTCTAATGGGGTAGAAAAAACAAGGTCAAAAGGAAGTTCAGTCACATGTAAGTTAAGACTTTTAACACATGAGTGGGAGATAAAAGAATGGGAAATGCAGAATCATATAGTACAATTAAGTTTTTACCATGCATGTTACACTTACCTTCCACGAGATTTCGTGACTTCATCATTTCTTCGTGTAACACCCTAACATTTAACCCCAATACACCTAGGACGTATCAAGATTAATTATTAGTTATTACTTCTCTTTAAATTCATTTACAAAATACTTAGCGGAAAATACAGGTATATTTTTTTTTTGAAATGATTCATATAAAACAAAGTGCGAGCCTTTGCGCGTGACATATATACAACGTGAAGTGAAAGAATACATAAATCATGCAGAACATAAACATAAAAGAACACATCCATCAAGAAAACATTCCTCATCACATTAATTAACATAGTTTAGTACATTACTACAGAAATATAATAGAAATATAAAGTCTTACCCATACTAATGGAGAGTTGCAGTACAACAACATAAAATAAGAAACATAAAAACAAATACATGAAAACAACCCCAAAAGATACTCCCAAGCTAAGACTCCCCCTCCCTCGAACTATGGAGGACGCTCACTCATCCCTCGGTGGCACATATCCAATGAACTGGGAAGCTCTCGATGCGTGAAGGCGGAAGGATGGGCGAGATGCCCTCCATGGTGAGGGCGCATCTCCGATGTTGCTAACCTCCACTGCATCACCGTCTCCTCACTACCCATCCCAATATCCATGGGTACAGCAGGGCGGAGCCCTCGAGAAAGGATGAGGAGGATCCCCATGGGTCGGCTCCACATCTCGGCGAGGCACGTACTCGGGTAACCCTGACCGCTGAATGTAACACCCTAATAATTAACCCAATACGCCTAGGTCGTATCTGATTAATTACTAGACTTTACTCTTTGCTTCAGTTCCTTAATCATGCTTTGAAAATACTTAGTGAAATTACGAGCCATTTTTTGTTTAAACATAATTAAAAACGTGAGCCGCGCATAATGTGAACGATAATCGGATAAAGACTGAGAAGCTAGATGTAGCAATCGAACAAAACATAAATAATATATGGATGGAAAAACATCTATTAACGCACCTATTTATAACACTTCAGAGATAGGAATAGATATCCAAGTTCACGCTCAAGGTCTAGCAATACGTTCCTCAAGGATAATCAGCGTTCACGAGATCACGTGCATCTACCAGGTGAGAGCATCAACGGGAATCACGAACATCACCATCACTTTCTGAAGACGAGATGGAAAGAAAAAGAGGGAATGAGAAACTTATAAAAAGAATCTCATAGGGTACTCACCTCATATGCATCGTGTCATCATCATCGTCCCCAGGAACCTCGGGTTTCATTATGAAATGTGAGCATGCTAAGATTGATTTAATTAGTTTGAAAATATACTTTACCGAGGTCCGTTATTTTAATCATGCGTCTTATAATGCATCATAAACTTAGCATGTCATGTTTATAATGAACTTTTCCTTTCATATATAATAACATAATTATGCATAAGACCATATCATATTCCTCATCATCATATCATAAATACCATGCATAGAAGAATATCATATTTCTCATCTTTATCTCATAAATACTATGCATAGAAGAACATCATAATCACATAATACGTTACTTAGTTCCTTAGGTGACTTAAAGTTACTTTCATCATCATTTTCCTGGGCCACCCTATACTCCACCCTTTTGGGAGTAATCTAGGTTATGAGCTCATACCTTACTAGTCGTCACTAGCATATACTTATCCCTTTTGATAAGTTAAAATCCCAACTCTACCCTTTTGAGAGAATGGGCTAGGGGGCAAGAATCACCTTTTCACCACCTATAGTCTGATGGGTCTAAAGGATCATTTTCTCATGATCACCTTTTCACCACCTATAGTCTAATGGGTCCAAAGGATCATTTCCTCATAAGTTTAAGTCACCATTAAGTCTTAGCATGTTATATCATAATCATCAAGATGCATGAACATTCTCATTGTTTGCAATAGCAACTATAACATGCAAGCCATGAAATCATTCAATAATATCAAATTCTCAATAGGCATTACATCATCATATAAACTAACATTCCAAAGCATCTAAAGATGTCATCTCAAATTCTCACAGGAAAGCTCTCTTAATAACAAACTCTAAAATTGGGTAACCTTAATTATCAAACTAATTACTTATGCATCTAAGGGATTCATTACCATCAATTATAAGCCTTAAGAACATTATTAGACTATATGGGGTAGCATAGATAGTAAGTTGTTCTTAAGGTTTTACGTGTGCTAGAAGTTACATTTTTAACCCTTTCTCGTTATCGGCTTTCCCTATGATGCTAAAATTAATTACTAAACCAATTATGAATCATTGTCCCTTATCTAAACATAATAAAATCTGGTTCTTAAGGCCACTAAAGGCTCTGGACAGAATGCATAAATTTCATTCTCTAAAGTTCTAGAAATCTTGCTTTTACGGTTTTCTAGGAAGCTAGTTTTATTTCTAACATGCATAGAATCATTCCTTTAGCAATAAACCATAATTATCACAACTTCAAACATATTAAACCATCATCATACAGTAGTACTAAACTCAGATTAGTGGCCGAATCATGAACCTCATATAATTGCTTGAAGTCACATTTCAAGTACACATGTGATACTGTTTCCCATAAAATATTTGTAAAACCTCAAAACTCCTTTAGAAACTAATTCTTTTTGTTAAAATTGAAAGAAGTCATAGGACTTTAGGCCTTCCTCAATCATGAGGCCGTTTTATACATTGAAAGAATGTTCATGATTAAATTTTTCACTTAAGATAAAAGGAGCAAGTCTTGAGCTTTAGAGATTTAGTGATAACTAGAATTATAAACATGCTATGCAACCTCATTTTAATCTTGTCTTTATAAAGTGATAACTTGGAATTATAAACATGATGCAAGAAACTGAGCGCGGTAGTCCGCATGGACCAGTGGAAGGAGAAGAATCTTAAAAACCGGAGCGCAGTCCGCATTGGACCGTGAAGGGAAAGAGAACTCTTATTACATCTTATTAAGCTCCAAACTCAAGACTTTTTAAAGAATGAATTCTTTGACTCCCATAATCTTAAGGAAGCTTTAGAGTTTTTATTACCATGGTTCCAACTTTGCTTGTGATACTTGGGCAAGTCTTTGAACTCTAGGATCTTTAAGTGATGACATAAAATAAACATGTCATGCATTGATTCTTTTAGCCATTATAAAATAAAGTGAGAGCATAAAATAAATATGAGATGCATCCTCTTTATTATCTTTGAAGATTAAGTGACAACTTGAAACATAAACATGAAATGCAAGCTTGGAAATTTAAACATGAATATGCAAGTTCATTTATTCATTCTTGAGAATTTAGTGATGACATAGAAAGTAAACATGGTTATGCAAGGCATAAACTTAAACATGGATGCAAGTTCATTTTATTTCTTTACTAGAGCTCCTCCAAGACTTTAGAGAAATATAAATTCAACCCAATATATCTTAGCAAGACAAAGTGAAAAATACATCTTTCAAGTTCTAAACTCAAGATCTTTATTTTTACATCATAAAAACATCATTCTTTAAAGTTTTGCATCAAGTGGAATTTTCAAGCTTTAGAGGCCTAACTTGTGATGGATTTACAACCAACACTCAAGGTCCTCATCATCAAGCTATCATCATATCCCCATATAGGCCTTATGGCCGAAATATTAAAGAAAAAGAAAGAAGAAAACCAATTAGAAAAGCTAGAGAAAGTTCATGAAATCATCATTTTGAACCAAGAACAACACTTAGCAAAACATGAAATAAGCTTAAAGGCAACTCCCTACCTAATTTGGTTTGAAGGAAAGGAAGAGAACTTGGTTTCTTTGAGTGAAATGAAACAAAATCTCCTTGAAAAGTTGAAGAAAGAATTTCGGCCAAGGGGAAGGAAGAAAGAAAGTTTTTGAGCTTTGGAAAAACTTGAAATTGTGCAATTATGAGCAAGGCTTCTAAGACTCCTTAAGCATGCCTATTTATAGAGATTTTGAGCTCATGAATGGACAAATGGAGGAGGAATGGGTGGCTGATTTTGAGGGGGAACAAAGGGAGGAAATTCATATTTTTGTTTAAGGCATGTTTTATGCCATGTTTTAGAAAATTTTTTGTTTTTTTCTTTACATGAAGCTTTGTGCCAAATTTTCCAATAATCTAATGCATGCAGGCCATATAATTTCATGCATTACAGCCCAAGGAGGAGGAAATTTATGTGTTCCATGTATTATTTAGGTGTAGGTAAGGTATTCTTGCAAATTAGAGAATTTGCAATTAAGGGCTTAGGTGAATTAGTAAGCAATTTGGGTGTTTTTAAACAATTTCAGATTCTAATTAATTTAAATAAATAATTTTGACTCTAGATTAGTAATTAGAATTTAATAAGCTTTAATTTGAGCCTAATATTGCTTAGGTTTCATTAGACGAATCAAAAATCTCAAAAATTGAAAACTGCACAAGAGAGGCAAAATGGTCATTTCACTCAAAAACTGCCCGAGGCCACCCGAGCTTAACCAATGGACAATCATAACTTAAAAACATGTTTTAAAACATTTTAGTGAGGTTCGGGCTCAACCGGCATGCAAATCGAAGTTAAAACGCTACAAGGGCATTTTGGTCATTTCGCGCGTCGAAAGCTCAAAATTAGGATTCTTCTCCTCTATTAACACACATAACACAAACAATCCCTTATTATCATCAAAACATCCCCTTGAGGATGGGTGGGGCCCACGATCCTCATTTTCTGAGTAAAATAGCCTCAGGGGCATTTTGGTCATTTTACACGTCCAGAAAATCGGGTTTGCAACTCTTGCACGAATTGCTCCTAACATTTCTTCTAATGTTATATTCCTTTATTAAGGATTGTTCGGTCTCAAATTTTATATAAGAATTACCTAAAGTAATTCGGTAATTTCTAACGATAGTAAAAATTGGAAGGACATTGAAGATGCCGAACGACACCACAGTTCTGCCGTCACGGGTCGCGTCCTCTCAAAAATCATGTTGTCGCCAAAGGGGGAGGTTGAGTGAATCTGAAGCTCAGACTGGTGTAACATCCTCCCAAGTACAACCCATTCTTAAGCTATGATATTACTCTTAGTTGTTACTTGTTAATTAGGACCTCTTAATTATCTATAGCAAGCTCGATTTACGTATCAACTAAGCGTAATTCTATTAAAACATATTACATGTAAACATCAAGTTTATTAAACATACAGCTAAAATACATAAGGAAGCTCCTTTATGAGCTTTAGTACATATCTGTCTTCTAATACATTTACATACATACTCATTTCACTAAGTTTAGGAGAATAAAACAGGAACTACTACACTATAACAATCCTACACTCCTTTGCATAGCATCATCATCATCCTCTGCTTAACCTGTGCGACACGGAAACAAACACATAGGGTGAGTTTTATAATTCTCAGGAGGGCAACTCCCCAATCACAATCATAATGTCATCGTCATCGCCCCAGCCACTTTGGTTATTCAGAAAACCTGATCATGCAATATATTCTAAAGGTTCATTTTAAGATTTCAAAATCATCCTTCCGAAGTGGGTAGCTTTTAACAATCAATCAGTACATGTACATATATCCAGGCTCAAACACATAGTAAGTAAATCTACTTAAAGGATTTCATATGATATAGGTGATACATATGTTAAATATAGTAAAGTTATCTCAAAGTGACTTGATTTCCATCATGGCCATAGAAAGCCAATTAGTGCATTTTTCTCTTTTCATTGACATAGGAAGACTTAGTTATACCCAACGGGTATTTCACAGTGCAACTCCACAATAGATCCGTTTATACCCAACGGGTATTTATGGTGGATCACACACACAAGGGAATAGACTGCTGAAGGATAACCCATCCTATACGTGGTCATCGAACTTCATTTTTTTCCATTTGAATCCCACATAGATCTATTCTAGCCGATACGTCTACCGACTCAAAATAAATTTTGGGAAGTTACTACTTTCGCCTTCCCTCATTCAATCTAAGTCTTGTTTCTATTTTGTCCATATGTCAGAACATTACATTTAAATTTATAC
>JAMLFY010000004.1:46569942-46597340 GCA_030441495.1 Dalbergia oliveri | reverse complement strand
TAAGTATTTTATAAATGAATTTAAAGAGAAGTAATAACTAATAATTAGTCTTGATACGTCCTAGGCGTATTGGGATTAAATATTAGGGTGTTACAAGTTGCATGTCGCATCAATGGCCAACATGCCTTTTTTCCTGGGCATGAACATCTTCTGTGGGCCTTCAGTTTAGGACATTCTAGTTCAAAGTGTCCTTTCTCCCCACAGTCTAGCAAATGACACTTTTAGGCTTCATCTTTCCTTTTTTGTCTTTCATGAGATTAATGTCCCTTCTTCTCTTCATTTTGCTTCTCCAGGCTTTAGACATCTTCACCAGCATGGAAAGTTCATTTCCATCTTCTTCTTCTATCTCATCATCCGTTTCTTCCTTTTTATTAGAGTTTCAACTTTCATTACTTTAGCTTTGTTTGCCTTTTGATGATATGACTTTAAGGACATGGACTTGCACTTCTTTGTAGATTCACCATGCATTTCAAAGAGCACAACCTTATGAGTTTTAAGTGACCTAATGAGTATATCCAGGCCGAGAGTTTGAATTTTTTCCAGGAATGGCTATGACCTTAGTAGCCATTTGGCAGGGAGACTTCTGAGAATTTTTCTAACCATTTTAGAGTTAGAATATCTTTTGCCAAATCCCTTTAGTTGGTTTATGATATGCATAAACTTTGTGTAACGCCCCAATTTCCGCGTTATAGTACAAATGACCGAATGCCCTTAGGTCATTTACTTTAAAATTCAAGGACACTTGCCCCAATCTCCAATGGTTAACTCGATGTTTAAAGGGGATTATGCTATTATGATGATTTTCGAGGTGAAATCTCGTTTTCTCAACTTTCGCTCAAAATGACCAAAATACCCTGCCGTGCCTACGGGTAAAAGGTGCCGTTTGAGCCCAGAACTTTTCCAGGAAGTTTAGAATGGTTGTTTATGAGTAATGTTTGATGTCTTAGTCGGCCAGGAAGGTCCTGGCAGTTTTAGAAAGAATTACCATTTTGCCCCTAGAATAGTGTACAATAAGCCTAATGACGCAATTAAGTAAACCTAAGCAATATTAGGCTTTAATCGAAGATTAATTTATTTCGATAATTAATCTAGAGTCAAAATAATTTATTAAGGTTAATTAGAAACTAAGATTGCTTAGTTAAACTCTAATTGCATTCTTTAATTCAAGATTCCTAGTCATGGAATCTTGAATAGTGTTTCTTTCCAATTCCTTAAATTAAGGAATTGAGCCATACCTCATTTGACCAATGAATTTAATTTGTTAATCTAGTATGACCACTCCTAATCAAGTCTTGACCTTCCTAATTACCCAATTATCTCACCTAAACACTTTCTTACAACTCCTAACCAAAACCTTAATCAAAGAAACACCTAAACACATAACTAACCCACAATTAGATGAACTAATTTTCTCTCTTGGCCTCAAGTGGCCGGCCACTCCTCCCCCTTTTTTCCCATCATGTGTTGACTCATTCACACTCAAAGGCCATGCATACACCATGCCTTAAGCCATGCCTCACCATGCCTTCAACCATACTTACAACCATACCTTTGTAAGAGATATTTCTTCTCTCCTTCCTCCCTAAGTGACCGGTCTCCTCCCCTTGGAAGCCTCATTGTTGAAAATTTCTATAAATACCAAGCCTTGATGAACCTTGTCACACTTTGGTTCATTTGTTAAGTTTACACTTCTTGCAAAAAATTCTCTCATTTCCTCTCAAACTCCCTCACTTTGGCTGAATTCTTCCTCCAAGTTTCAAGAGGATTTCCTTTTCATTTCATCAAGAAAACAAAGCTTCCTTTCATCTCTCTTTAAGACTTCCTTAGGTAGGGGTTTTGTTTTAATGTTTTCTTTAAGAAAAGTTATAGCTTCTCTTGGTTTCAAACTATTTTCCTCTTTCTTTTTTCTTTTTGGCCAAGAGGCCTTTTTATGAAGACATGAGCTTGATGATGAGGTTTCAAGATAATGACTTGTTGTTGTCATGTGAGAAACCTCTAAAGCTTGAAACAACTTGGTCTTGGACCATACATGCTTTGGTTCTTCTTTTCTTGCTTATAATTTCGGTTCCTTTTCCTTTCTTTCTTAGTGATTTCGGTTTCCTTTTCCTTTTCCTTCGAGGATTTCAGTTTCTTTTGCCTTGGTTTGGACAAAGTTTGCTAAAAATGTAAAGTAGATCAAAAAAGTTTTGTTAAAAAATTAATCCTAAGATTTCAAAGAGCTCTAAGCTTACCCTTGCCAACCTTAAAATGGTTGGCCGTTCTAAGAGTTTACTCTAGATTGAAGCCCATGAGCAATAAAATAAAGAATATGAGTAGTTTTATTTATGTTTGATTTGTTAAGTGTTGGTGTTTTTGTTTTAATCCACTTTCTTGAGCTTGATGATGAAGTTCAAACCAAAGACTTCTTTGAAGACTTGGTGCTAAGAACTCTAAAGCCCATCTTCTATTGTTAAGATACATGTTGGGTTAAGGCTATTGATGTTCCTCTAAAGTCTTGCAAGAGCTCTAGTTAGATAAAATAAGTTGCATTCATGTTTAAATTTATGCCTTGCATCTCATGTTTATTTTGATGCCATCACTAAACTTTCAAGAATAAATAAATGAACTTGCATTATCATGTTTAAATTCCCAAGCTTGCATTTCATGTTTACATTTCAAGTCATCACTTAATCTTGAAAGATAATAATGAGGTTGCATCTCATGTTTATTTTATGCTCTCACTTTACCTTATAATGAAGAATAAATAAGTGCATAGCATGTTTAAGATTATGTTATCACCTAATACTCAGAGCTCAAAGACTTGCCCTAAGTATCTTCAAAGGGAAACTTTAAAAAAAGGAATGGAATGTGTTTTAGTACGATACAATGATGACTTGATTTAGTAAAATGTAAGGATGATTTCAGGAAAATGTTGGAAAATGTTTTATGAGGTCTCAAGGTGTTTAAATAGCTTGGAATGTGTCAAAAATCATGTTTTCTCAAATTGAGGTTCTGGTAACGATTACCAGCTTATGTAATCGATTACCAAAGTGGAAAGGATTTTTAAGTCTGGTAATCGATTACCATACAATGTAATCGATTACCAAGGCTATTCTTCATGCCCAGAACGGCTTTAAACCCTGAAATTGATTACCTATTTGTGTAATCCATTACTCCGATGTTCTTCATTTTTTCTAAATAGATTAACCTAAGTAATCGATTACCATCATGTAATCAATTACCGGTTGTTTGAACCAAGGAAATTAGTCCCTAGTAATCGATTACCAGGCACATGTAATTGATTACCAGAACACCTTTTTGCTCATGAAATTGTTCCAAGAGAAAACTAGTAACTTATGTACTTATAACATGATTCTATGCGATTGTGCATGATACATACTTTTGTTTTCTATCTTGTTGGCCACTGGATGAATTCGTTTTGAGGAGTTAGAATGCGTAAGATCATGTTTAAGAGAAGTGGGAAATGATGTTGACGTTAGGAAGGACTAAGCAAATAGAAAGGTTTGAGAACTAAAATCTTAACACCCTTAACAGGAGAATAATAATAACTTTTGTTCCAGCATAGTCTAAGCTTAAGAAAGATGACCCATAATTAGTCTTTATGCCTAGGAACGAACCTAGAATCTTAGGCAAAGACAGAACTTAAAAGAGCTAAGGTGTAGATCCTAGAATCCCCCATAGTCGAGTAATGATCATGATGTTTAATCTATACAATGCTGATTGGATGAGTTAGTAAACATAAATGTTAGAAAGAATTATAGGTAATGATCGGATCCATAATAAAGGATAGGATAATTAGAACACAAGTTTAAGATCCGTAAGGGACAAAGCATAAGACACCATGAGGTAGGAAGTGTGATGTGAGAATGAGACCGAGCGAGTATGCTTGTGTTATGTATGAATGTGTTAATGTCATGAGCATTAGCTTATGAGGATTCATGATGTGATGATGTTTTGATATATTGTGAGCATAATGCATAAGACTATGTGATACAAATGAATGAGAAAGTATGTTTTTATGATTGAAAGGTTTATTTGATTGAGGAATTTATGAGACAACATGCATTATGTGAGTTGTCATGACTTAATTTGAGGAAATTCTAGCGAATGTCATTCCTCCAAATTTCCGTCAAATTTGAGAGACTTAAGAAAGTTTTAAGATGTTTAATGTGACACACCGAGATGTACTTCTCCTTCTGTAGGAGAAGGTAAAACGTGAGGCATCGACATTAGCCTACCAAAGCGGACAAAGTTGGCTTAACTAGTCGATGCGTTTCGAAGAAGGAAAAGTCCCATGATGGGTGATCCTTAGGCCCCTACCCGTACTCTAGGAGTCGGATTATTATGATGATTATGATTATGATTATGATTATGATTCGCTTATCAAGAGGATAAGTAAGAACTAGTGACGACTAGTTAAGGTATGAGCTCATAGCCTAGTTTTAGGGGTGTGGTTACTATTATGATGTTAGTGTCACAAGATGAGAAAAGGAACGATGTTCAAGAAAAGTTACATGCCACTTATATGATGTGATTAATTATTGTTCGGCTTGCCTAAAGTATTGTCATATTCTGCTATGCTTGCATACATGCATTAAGATTCATTATAAAAGACACGACCTTGGATAAATACTTTTATGAAAATCTCATAATAAACCTATGCATGCTTAACCTTTTCATAATAAACCCAAGGTTCCTGGGCTTAAACGATGACACTAGGATAGAGGTTTCTATGATTCTTAGCAAGATTCTCACCCTCTCTCTCGTTTCTTTCCATTACGTCTTCAGGACATCAATGGCGTCGTTCGTGATCTTCATTGACCCGCCCACTTGGGAAGTGCACTATGACCCTTAGCATTAGTCTCTACCACTTCCAGGGTCATTGTGAGGTGCGATTTTTGTGTTCGTGGACGCCCGTTTGCTTTCCCATCTCCATATCGCTTCGATCCAACTTCACCTTTTGGCGACAACTGATCTTTGAGAGGACGTGACCTGAGACGAGAGACGTCGTGCCCGTCCTTCTTCATCGCGGCATGCAGACCGAGTATGTTCCCCGTTCTCGATCGGAGGCCGATCTTCGGAGGGCTCTTCCCTTCGTACCCTATGGATCTCTGCAGAGAGCAAGGACACTATCACCCAACCGAGGCATGCGAGGCGTGTTCGACAGCCAGAGGCGACCACGTCGTCCGTCCCTCAATTCCCATGCCTAGATCTCCGCTTCGTTGGGCTACATCCGAGGACCTCCGTCATCGCGGCTACATCTCCCCACGAGGCGGAGCGTCATCAGGAGGCATGGAGGGTGAAGGTAGTGATAGTTGGAAGTCTATCTTTTGGGATTTACCATGTACTTGCCTTTATTTTCCTTTCCATGTATTTCCAGTTTCTATGTACTGGAAGCTCTGCCCATGAGTATGGGTATGACTCTATATTATCTTTTCAGTTATGTACTAAATTATTACTAAATGTTATGATTGATGTTTTATGATTAAGATGTTCCTCATTGCTTTTTGTCTTGTATGATTTTTCTTACCTTGTGATTTATTGTCTTTCGCTTTACATTTCATTTACGTTATACACAAAGGCTCGCATCTTGTTTAACGCACATGTATTTCAAAAAATTTATTTTATATTTTCCGTAAGTTATTTTACAAATGATGTTCAAAAGGAAGTAATAACTAATAGTTAATCTTCATATGTCCTAGGCGTATTAGGGTTAAATATTAGGGTGTTACATTGAATATGAAGAAGGTTATAAGTAGAAAATAATAAAACTTAAAGATTAGAGCAAAAAATTGTAGAAAAAAGACAAGAGCAATGTAAAAGAATGTGTTCTTGAAGAAGAAAAAGAAAAAGAGAAGAGCTCTTTACACCAAACCTAGTTTCTATTCCTAGAATGGAAAAAGAAAAGGATTTGCATATCCCCGTACATCATCCTAGAATTTGGACAAAAGGGCCTAAATGGTAAAAAATGCAAAAATAAACTTTTAGTTCTTGCAAAGCTCATTGCAGCGAGTAATTTCATTCGGAGCTCTAGTGCAACTTCATAGGCTCACTTAGCGATTATAACTTACTGGCAATGTTGTTTGTCCATACGCCCAGGATGCTCTGCCCCTCGCCTGAGCCAGTCTCGCTATAACGAAGTTGTCCAAGTCTTGAGATTCCAAACTTCATCCCAACTTTCTCTGAAAGCACGCTCCATAGCTACAATTTCCTCACCCCACTCTTAGTGGTGATCTTCCTAGAATCCATAAATCTCTTTAGAAATAAGAAGGCTTGTGGCAACACAAAACATGCATAAAGCTAACAATTAAGAGCTATAAATCAAAATTGAGATGAGATCAGCAAAAATCCTCATAAAAATATGGAATTTAGCTTGATATGCATGCAAATAAGTGTTAGGGGAAAATATTTACAAAAAATGAGTTTATCAACTCTCCTGACTTTGGTAATTGCATTTCCTCATGCAAGGAACATCAAGCACAAACAAAGAAAAACATAGAAAGGACAAAAGAAGAAAAGAAAAACTCTACTAAAAGGCTATGGGAAAAAGGAATATTCACAAATAGATGGAAATGGATGGTAATGAAGTCCAAATGGTCACAAATACAAGCACCAAAAACTAAAATTAGCAAATCAATCATCAAATAAGCTTCAAACAAGCATTGATCAAATTAGAAAATGAATGATAGGATTGGATTCTCAAGTGTGTATGGAATATGCAACATTCATACACTTCACAATGCAATGCCTTCCATAAGTTGCCCTTTATCTCAATCACCACAATTCAAATACAAGCCAAAAAAGCACGCATCAAGAGGTCTTATTGGGTCTGAATGAGACCAAGGTTAGTGAAGGATAAAATTTGGATATATGGGTAAAACTTAAGTCTAAGGAAAGCAAATATGTTGCTTACATAAAGGATTTGTGAGTGAGAAGCCAAAGTCAAAACAATGGTGATTCCAAAAAAAATAATCCTTATTATAGTGCAACCTTAAACAAGTGTTGCAACTCTTATTCAAAGCAATGGGTGAATTGGTGATTTCTTTTTGGTTTCTTTAGATTTTTTATTTTTATTTTATTTTATTTTATTTTTATTTTTTTATATTGAAACATAAGAAGATAAAACTAATTACAAATACTTTCACCAATTCACTAACAATTCACATGGAGTTCTTTTTCAAAGATACAATTGGTTCAAAGAGGCTTCCCCCACACTTGATTTCTAGCAACAACTTCACCAATGCTTCCTAGGCTCAAGTTGGGTATTTTTCATTATTTTTCACTTAAGGTTTGTGATGGACAAGTCAAGACAAGAAAGGGTGTTAAAGGCTTAAAAGGAGGTCATGCAAGGGTTTGCATATTGGTAGGCTTTTTAGGCCAAGTTAAAGAAAAATCAAACAAATGCCTCAATCATGCACATGCCATGCAATGTATTGAAAATGCTTTGAAAGAGAATTAGGCTAGTTCTAGAATGACAAGCAATGGAAGTGTCCACACCAGAAAGAAATAAGAGTGATCAATTTAGATAATCACCAAATAAGCTCAAAAGCTCACAAGCTAATTCAAACTAATAATCAAAACCAAAATTAATCTAATGCTTATTGCTCAAAATGGAAATTGAGTGTCAAAAATTTCAAACAAGTGCTAACTTTGAGTTAAAGGATATGTGTGACTAAAATGACTATTATTACCAATTTGACTTCTTATATATATATTATATATATATATATATATATAAACAACCTGACATAAACTAAATCAAAAGCATAAAATACTCAAATTCACTCATAGAAGAAACATATAAATGAAAAGTACTTGGAATATCTATATAAGTACCAAATCACACAATAGTAGGTGTATCTAAACAGTAAAAATAAAAGAAAATGAGAAAGGGAAGAATAAAGAAAGGCCCTATAGTTAATCACCCCACATACTCATACTAACACTACCCTCAATGCTATAGAATAGTAAATGAAAAAAGTATAGATGAGGAGATAAAAGAACTGAGATCCTTATCATCCAAGGTTTCCTTCTCAGAACCTTAGCATCTAGGTCCAGCGTGGGAGTTGAAGCTAGAGCCTTCCTGCGACCATCAGAATCCTCTAAGTCCTCTATAAACGTCGTTCCATGCCCTCCAGCCCGGTAATCTCCGCATATCTGGCATTTGAAGGTAGCTATAGTCTTTGAACTAGCAGGCTCCGTCTAGCCTTCTAGCTTTATCCTGTTGCACCTTTAGCTCCTTTATCCTAGCAAGAATGGCACCAAGGGGCTACAGATAGGACCTAACACCCTAACTCTTAACCTCATATGTCGAGTCGCATTCCCCTTAGTTATTAGTTGTTATGCCTTTGTTTCAGACTTTGACTTATATTTTTTTTCTTTAAAATGCGAATAATAAAATATGAATAAATTTTTCTTTTTAAACTTAAAGCTTAAAATGCGAGCTGCACATGTGCATAGATACTGATTAATACACATAGGATATAGCAATCATATACACTTCATCATAGCATATATAGGTAGACCATAGTGTAATCACAACACAAATCATATAGACATATCATAATCTTAACATAATAGCGATGTCCTATAAACATAAGGACACCTTAAGATACTAAATACATCAGGCAAGTTTAACTAACACAAAACATGACCTTAACAAGGCTAGACTAGTCTTCACGCTTCCGCCTGACCTCTGATCCGACTAGATAAGGTGATTCCTACAACCACGCCTCAAGAAAGATCATGAATGATCCGCATCATTTCTTGTTGAGACGACATGGAAGAAAAACAAAGGGTGAGAAACTTATTCAAGATTCTCAGAAGGGCTCCCGACTTTAACACAAGTGTCATCGTTGTCGTCCCCAGCCACTTCGGTTTTTATTATTGAAGAGGTGTGCATGCATAAGGTTCGATTTTTAAATTTCTTAAAATCCTATTGTCCGAAGTGGGTGTCTTTTAGCATGGGTCTTAATGACATGAATGCAACAAGTATCTCATGTATGCATGGGCAATATCTAATAGTATAAATAACACACCTCACATAATTAGATAAAATGTATCAACATGGACAATGATGTGACATATGCATATGCATCTTTTACTTTATCAATCAACTTTCGAGTTCCTTTCTTACTTTTTCCACCCTCATACTCATCACCAAAAGTGCAACCAACATGCCATCCTCGGCGATTTTAACATGGTCACCAAATCTCCTAATCACCTATCACCTAGGAATGAGCTCAAACCTAACTAGACGTCACTAGATTTCATATGGGAAAAAGAGGGGAATCATATCTCTTCTTGGATCACCTCTCACAACCCCTAACTTGGGAAGTCTCAAGGATCATTTCCACATTAGCATAACATGTATGGATGCAACAGGAGCATGAAACCATAGAACTTCATATGACATATCGCATTCTCATCACATAACATACCACATCATCATAACAACATGTCACACATCCACACATTCTCATACTCATGGAATTTAATACATTGACATACATCACAAATATATACTCACTCGGCCTCTTCCTTACATCACATCTCTATCTCATAACGTCTTATGCTTTGTCCCTTACGGGTCTTAAACTTGTGTTTAGTTATCCTAACGCCTTATATAGATCTTTATAACACCTAAGGGATAATCACTTGTAATTTCCTCTAATATTTATGCTTACTAACTCTGCATTGCATAAACTAAGTGGATAGTTCCAGTTTGACTACGGGTTTCTAGAATCTACGTCTTTGACCTTTTCTAAGTTTTGTCTTCGCCTAAGGCTCTATATTCAATTCCTAAACCAATTATTAGGGATTCCTACACATATCCACTAATTATAAACCATTTTCTTTAAGTTCAATTATGCTGGAACAGAATTTATAATTTTTGTATCTAAGTGTTCTAGAATTCTCATTTTAAGTCCTTTATAGTTACTTGTTCTTTCCTAACTTTCCTAAATCCTCCTTGCTTCACTCAAACATAATTTTACACATTTTAACACCATAAAACAGAATTTATCAGTGGCCAAACACAAGGCAGAACCGAAAATATAGCTCACATAAATCACATAATTTCATGATTTAAATGCATATAAGTTGCTAGTTTTCTCTTGGAATAATTTTAGGAACTCAAAACTCTTTTAGAAACCAATTCATATCATTAAAATCATATAAATATGTGTAGGTCAGTAGCTAAATTATTTTGCTCAAGGAATAGATTTAAAACATAAAATTTTGTTCATAACATTCTTTAAGTACACCTAAGCTTAGAAAAATTCCAAGACATAGGCTATGGGCACTTATGATTAGATGAACTCATCTCAAGTCCATCATCATCATCACAAGGCCGAAATGGCATTCTTGAAATGCCTCCATTTTCTAAAACTTTATGTAGGATACTTGGGCAAGTCTTTGAGCTCTAGAGTATTTAGGTGATGACATAAACTTAAACATGCTATGCACTTATTTTACTCTTCATTATAAAGTAAAGTGAGAGCATAAAATAAATATGAGATGCAACCTCATTATTATCTTTAAAGATTAAGTGATGACTTGAAATATAAACATGAAATGCAAGCTTGGAAATTTAAACATGATAATGCAAGTTCATTTATTTATTCTTGAGAACTTAGTGATGGCATCAAAATAAACATGATATGCAAGGCATAAACTTAAACATGAGTGCAACTTATTTTATCTTAACTAGAGCTCTTACAAGACTTTAGAGGAACATCACAACCTTAACCCAATATGTATCTTAACAACATAAAGTGAGCTTTAGAGTTCTTAGCACCAAGTCTTCAAAGAAGTCTTTGGTTTTGAACTTCATCATCAAGCTCAAGAAAATGGACTAAGAAATAAACCTCAACACTTATCTAAACAAACATACAAAGAACTACTCATATTCTTTATTTTATTGCTCATGGGCTTCAATCTAGAGTAAACTCTTAGAACGGCCGACCAACTTTAAGGTTGGGGGTAAGCTTAGAGCTCTTTGAAAACATATGATTAATTTTCTTAACAAAACTTTTAGTGATCTACTTAACATTTTTAGCAAACTTTGTTCAAATAAGGAAAGAAAACCAAAACCTTGAAAAGGAAAAAGAAAGGAAAACCAAAACTTGAGCAAAAAAAGGAAAGAAACCAAAAGCATGTATGGTCCAAGACCAAGTTTTTCAAGCTTTAGAGGTTTCTCACATGGCATCACAAGACATTATCTTGAAACCTCATCATCAAGCCAAAGTTTTCTCATAAAAGGCCCTAAGGCCGAAAAGGAAAAAGAGAAGGAAAGAGTTTGAAAACCAAGAGAAAACTAGAACTTTTCTCAAAGAAAGTAAAGAAAACTTTGAAATAAAACCCCTACCTAAAGAAGTCTTGAAAGAAATGAGAAGAAACTTGATTCTTAATGGAATGAGAAGACAAAATCTTCTCTTGGTGAGGATGAGGTTTGGCCAAGCAAGGAACTCAAGGAAGATGAATTTTCCTTGAAGAAGTAAGCTTGGAAATGGAAAGGTTAAGTGTTTGAGGTGGTTTGAGGTGAGGGAATGGTGGTTCAAGGTTGTTTGTGGTGGTTTGTGGTGGTGGAAAGGTTTCTTTGAGGGAGGAGGAAGAAGAACAAGATGAAGAGAACTTTGAGAGAAAATGAGAGAAAATGCAAGAAAGCTAAACTTGCAAAGCTTCTAAAGTGTAACAAGTTCTTCAAGGCTTGGTATTTATAGAAAATTTGAAACATGGGGGCTGATTGGAGGGAAGTGGCCAATGGCTTCCTTGGCCATTGGGGGAGGAAAATATCTCTTGAATGGGTATGGGTTAGGCATGGCAAGCATGGTCAAGGTATGGGTTGAGGTATGGCCTTTGGAGTGAAATAAAATCAACATGTGACACATTTCTTGGGGTATGAATTTGGCCAGATTTCCAGCCAAGGGAGGAGAAGAAATTGCTCATGTAATTGTGGTTTAATGATGTGTTTAGGTGTTTCTTTGATTAAGGTTTTGATTAGGAGTTTGTAAGAAAGTGTTTAGGTGAGGTAATGGTTAATTAAGGTTGTCAAGACTTGATTTAGGGGTGGTCTTATTAGATTAATAATTTAAAATTATTCTTTAGTCAAATGAAGGTATGGGCACAATTCCTTAATTTAAGGAATTGGAGAGAGAAAAACTATTCAAGATTCCATGACTAGGAATCTTGAATTAAAGATGTAATTAGAGTTTAACCAAGCAATCTTAGGTTCTAATTAACTTTAATAAATTATTTTGACTCTAGATTAATTATTGAAATAAATTAATCTTCGATTAGAGCCTAATATTGCTTAGGTTTGCTTAATTACGTCATTAGGCTCACTTACACTTCTAGGGGCAAAATGGTAATTTTGCACTAAAACTATCGAGACTTTCTGGCTTGACTAAACATTAAAAACCACCATAAACATCATTCCAAACTTTCTGGAAAGTTCGGGCTCAAACGGCACCTTTACCCACGTAAAAGCACCAGGGTATTTTGGTCATTTTGAGCCGAAAGTTCGAAAACGAGATTATCACTTGGATGTCAAACATAACAGATATAATCCCCTTTCAAACATTGAGTTGACCCATTCGAGGATTGCGGTCGACTTCCCTTAATTCCAGGTAAAAATGACCTTAGGGGCATTTTGGTCATTTGTACTCAAAGAGAAATTCGGGCGTACAGGACTCCCCTGGCTTTCTTCCTAGCCACCGCATCCTTTGGAACCAGGCCAACTATCAAGATAGGAATTTGGTTTGAAGAAGGTCATCTGGTCGTCTGAACTCACATGTAATAGGCATCCAAGTATCAACACAGGGTATAGTAACCCTTCAGTAGCAACAAAAGGGGCATCCTTCATATGAACTAGTATCCTGGAGGGAGTTAGCCTGCCTTTTACTAGGCAATAGAGGATGAGAGCATTGTCCAGACTAAGGTTGGACACATGTGAGTAGGGTGTAACACCCCGAAATTATTTAAAAATTAATTTGAGCTTTGTTATAAGTAATTTCAAAAATTTTACAATATAGCAACGATGAGGGTGGCCCAACAGACCTATCAAAAAAAAATTTCCGGGCCTGGGTGAATAGTAACCTAAGGCTTACAGCCCATGGAAAGCGAAAACCTAGATCCTGACTAGGAAATGCCCGGAATTGAGAAAAGAGAGGGTTAAGGTTAGAAAATAGTTAGGAATAAGGATTTTATACCTGAATTTAATTTTCAAGTAATATCGGTTCAATCGTATGGTGTTTACCCGTTCGGTGAGATTTCGGTGTGTGATTTTTAACAGAAAGACATTTCCATCACCACAAATGGATGATACCTATCTAGTAAGACATGTGAAGCCAAGATTTAATCTTGAAAACAAGATTAAATCTTAGCCATCCATTTTGCTTTAACACATAAATGATGAATTACTTTACATAATATCTTCCAAGCATTAAATACAAGAGCCAAGTCACATTTTCTTCCCAAGACACCATCAAATTCGGCTAGCCAAGGGAAAGGAAAGTACAGCCACCATTTTTATCTTCAAGAGCTTGATCTTGAGTTCCAAGCCCAAAAATACTAGCCTAGAGTTGTTGAAACCTTAAAGTTCTTTCATTAAACTTGTTCTACACCTTGATCTCTACAAATCTAACCGAACAAAATCTCTATTCCTCATCAAACCTTGCCTTGTTACCTCACCCTCACTGATTTAAGAAGGGTTTGAAGTTGTTTGGGGGCTTTGGAGTGGAAGGATTCTAGCTTGGATCACCTTGAAGCCAAAGATCCACTAAGTTGCCAAAAGTAGGGTTTTTGTTGCCTTTCTTTGTCAAATTTTTCTGATCTATTTTGGGTTGATCTAGTTCAGAAATTTCTGATTGTATTGGTTGATATTATGTTGATATTGATGTGTGAATTTTGGTGGTGTGTTTGGATAGTGTTAGAAAATGGTTTTTATCAAAATAAGTTTGGACTAGGTTGCTAGAATTTCTGTTTCTTCCAGGCAAAGTTGTTTACGAATTTTCTGGTATAGCTGTGGTTAGTTTATGAGCTATAAAAATTATATGTTGGATTTAACATCTTAAACTAACTACATGAATTTTCTTGGGTGTTGAATTTAAGGTTTACTACCTCAAATAAATCAGAAACCGAAATGAGACTGATGCTATCTTGATTGTTGAAACTGAAACATAAAGTTGTCTAATTTTATTACCATAGAAAATGATTGAACTAGCCCTTGAAATTTTTACATAAAGTTAATAATATGTTTAAGTATATCTGTAAATTTTATTGTGGATTGATTCAATCATTTACTAGGGTTAAAAATTATGAGACCTCTAACCTGAGCTGTGAATTGGTGGTCCCTGACCACTAAATTGTACAATTTATTGAAGGAATTAGAGAGCTCCGTTTGTCTTGAAATTTTTATGGAGCCTTGTGGACATATTGAGGTATCTAGAAATTTTCACAGCCTTTAAATTTATTTTTTGATTTGTGAACTAAATCATTCTTAAGCCTGAATTCTGATAAATGCTGTCTTTGTCCTGGAAATGAATTAAACTCTTGATTTAGGAGTCAAATGAACTTTAGTTCAAGTATGATGTATATGAATGCATGTAGTGACATTAACGATTGGTTTATAAGGAGTGAATGAGAATCACTTATGATTTACTGTATATATGTTTGAAACATTATGAAATTCATAAACTATGCTAATGTATGTAGTAAGGTGAGCTTGAGGTTGATGTATGTATCAAGTGAAGAATAAGTCCCTTTAGTCTGTAAAGGGCACGGGAAGGTCCTCTGAATATGTAAAAGGCACGGGAGAGATTCGCTTTTGTAACACCCTAATATTTAACCCTAACACGCCTAGGACGTATTAAGATTAACTATTAGTTATTACTTCCTTTTGAAAATCATTGTAAAATAACTTAACGGAAAATAGAGAAAATTTTTTTTTTAAGTACATGTGCGTAAAACAAAATGCGAGCCTTCATGAATGACATAAACGAAACGTAAAGCGGAAGAGCGAATAAATCATACAAGACAAAGGCAATAAAGAACACCTCAATCATGAAAACATTCTTCATAACATTAATTAACATAGTTTAGTACATAACTCTTGGAAAATATAAAGGAAATGCATAGGGTCTTACCCATATACATGGGAGAGCTTGTAGGACATAGAAATTGGAAATACATAAATGGAAAATAAAAGCAAGTACATGGTAAATCCCCAAAAGGTAAGATTCCCAACTATAACTACCCACTCCCTCCACGCCTCCTGATAACGTTTAATCTTCGATGGGAGATGTAGCCCACAACTGACGGACTCCTGGATGTAGCCCAATGAAGTGGAGATCTAGGCATGGAATTTGAAGGGAACAGCATGGCCTCCACGACGTGGTCGCCTCTCCTATCAAACATGCCTCGCATGCCTCCTCTGGTGACAATGTCCTTGCTACCTCCACGTAACGCCCCAATATTTACTAATTTTTACTGTCATTAGGAATTACCAAATTACCGTAGGTAAATATTATATAAAATTTGAGACCAAACAATCCTTAATAAAGGAATATAACGTTAGAAGAGAAGTTAGGAGCAATTCGTGCAAGTATTGCAAACCCCATTTCTGTACGTGTAAAATGACCAAAATGCCCTGAGGTTATTTTACTCAGAAAATGAGGATCGTGGGCCCCACCCGTCCTCAAGGGATGTTTTGATGTTAATAAGGGATTGTTTGTGTTATGTGTGTTAATAGAGGAGAAGAATCCTAATTTTGAGCTTCGACGCGAAATGACCAAAACGCCCTGCGGCGTTAACCTGATTTGTGCCACTTAGCCGAACCTCACTAAAATGTTTTAAAAGGTGTTTTTAAGCCATGATTAACCATTGGTTAAGCTCGGGTGGTCTCGGGCAATTTTTAAGTAAAATGACGTTTTGCCCCGTCTTTGTGAGTTTTACAAATTTTGAGATTTTTGATTCGTCTAACGAAACCTAAGCAATATTAGGCTCAAATTAAAGCTTATTAAATTCTAATTATTAATCTAGAGTCAAAATTATTTATTTAAATTGATTAGAACCTAAAATTGCTTTAAAACACTCAAATTGCTTACTAATTCACCTAAGCCCTTAACCGTAAATTCTCTAAATTGCATGAATACCTTGCCTACACCTAAATAATACATGGAACACACAAAACCCTCTTCCATGAGGCTGTAATGCACGAAATAATTCAGCCATAATCATTAGAATTATTGCAAGATAATGCACTAAAACAAAATGCCAAAAAATTCCAAAACATGGCAAATTAAACAAGAAATGATTTTCCTCCCTTTGTTCCCCATGAAAAATCCGAAAATTATGCCTCCTCCTCTTGTCCATACATGAGCTTGAATTCCTCTATAAATAGGCATGCTTAGGAGCCTTAGAAGCCTTGCTCATAACTTACACAAATTCTAGTTTTAGGAGCACCAAAAGCTTTCTTTCTTCCTCCTCCTTGGCTGAATTCTTCTTCATTTTCAAGAGATTTTCTTTCATTTCACTCAAGGAAACCAAGTTCTCTTCCTTTCCTTCAAATCAAATTAGGTAGGGAGTTGTTTTTAAGTTTATTTCTATGCTTTGCTAAGTGTTGTTCTTGGTTCAAAATGATGATTTCATGGATTTTCTCTAGTTTTTCCATTTGGTTTTCTTCTTCCTTTTTCTTTAACAATTTGGCCATATGGCCTAGGTGGGACTAAGATGATGGCTTGATGATGAGGACCTTGAGGGTGGGTTGTGAATCCATCACAAGTTAGGCCTCTAAAGCTTGAAAGTTCCACTTGATGCAAAACTTTAAAGAATAATATTTTTATGATGTTTTTATGATCTTGAGTTTAGAACTTGAAAGATGTATTTCTCACTTTGTCTTGCTAAGATATATATTGGATTGAATTTGTATTTCTATAAAGTCTTGAAGGAGCTCTAGTAAAGAAATCAAATGAACTTGCATCCATGTTTAAGTTTATGCCTTGCATAATCATGTTTACTTTCTATGTCATCACTAAAATTTCAAGAATGAATAAATGAACTTGCATACTCATGTTTAAATTTCCAAGTTTGCATTTCATGTTTATATTTCATGTTGTCACTTAATCTCTAAAGATAATAAAGAAGTTGCATCTCATATTTATTTTATGTTCTCACTTTATTTTATAATGGCTAAAAGAATCAACGCATGACATGTTTATTTTTATGTCATCACCTAAAGATCCTAGAGCTCAAAGACTTGCCCAAGTATCACAAGCAAAGAAATAAGATTATTGGAGTTAAAGAATTATTCTTTAAGAAGTCTTGAGATTGGAGCTTAAAAAGATGTAATAATAATTCTCTTCTCCCTTCACCGGTCCAGTGCGATTACGCCGCTCTTTCTTAAGATTCTCTTCTCCCTCCACTGGTCCTGCGGACTACCGCCTCAGCTTCTTGCATCATGTTTATATTTCAAGCTCTTGCATCATGTTTAATTTTCAAGTCATCACCTTAAATCTTAAAGATAAAGAAATGGATTTGCATATCATGTTTATAATTCCAAGTTATCACCTTATAATGACAAGATTAAAATGAGGTTGCATAGCATGTTTATGATTCTAAGATATCACATAAATCTCTTAAGCTCAAGACTTGCTCCTTTTATCTTAAGTGAGAATTTTAATCATGAAGATTCTTTCAAGTTTAGCAAAAAGAATTAGTTTCTAAAAGAAATTTGAGGCCTTGCAAAGACTTTACAAGAAACTAGTATTCCATGTACACTTAAAATGTGATTATGATAGGTTCATGATTCAGCCACTAATCTGAGTTTATTACCAATGTATGATGATGATTTAATATGTTTAAAGTTGTGATTATTATGTTTATTGATGAGGAACAATTATATGCAGTTAGAAGAGAAACTAGCTATATAAAACAACCGTAAAGCAAGATTTCTAGAATTCTAGATAATGAAATTTATGCAATCTGTCCAGAACCTTTAGTGGCCTTAAGAACCAGATTTTATTATGTTTAGATAAGGGAGAATGATTCATAATTGGGTTAGTAATTAATTTTAGCATCATAGGGAAAGACGGTAATGAGAAAAGGTTAAAAACGCAACTTCTAGCACACCGTAAAACCTTAAGAATGACTTACTGCCTATGCTGCCCCATATAGTCTAATAATGTTCCTAAGGCTTATAATTAATGGTAATGATGATAATGAATCCTTTAGATGCATAATTAATTAGTTGATAATTGAGGTTACCCAATTTTAGAGTTTTGATGTTTAAGACACTTTCGGAAGAATTTATGATGATGTTCTTTGATGTTTGAAATGATAAGTCTATGTAGTGATTTGATGCTTATTAAGTATTTGATATCATTGAATGATTTCATGGCTTGCATGTTATAGTTTATTGCAAACAATGAGAATGCTTATGCATGAAATAATGAAATATTCTTTGTTATTTAAAAATTACCCTTGTTGCTGGAAGAAAGTATATTACTTAAAAGTGTAATTTGGAAAAGTTTGGCTAGGAGACTTGGTATTTAGCGTGTCCATTTGTGACCCACCTCTCTTCCTGGAATCTTCAGGATGCATGATTAAGTTGGTATATATATTATTTAGAATAAAACTATAAACGAGAAAATGTTATAAATGATTATGAATTGAGAATTGTATTATGATATAACATGCAAAGACTTAAAGGTGACTTAAAATATATGAGAAAATGATCCTTTGGACCCATCAAACTATAGGCGGTGAAAAGTGATTCTTGCCCCCTAGTCCGTTCTTCTTTCAAAAGGGTAGAGACAAAATTTTTACTTATCAAAGGGATAAGTGTAACATACTCCCAAGTATATCCTCATTCTTAACTATGACAAACTTTAGAGATGTTACTTGTTAATTAATAGACCTCTTAATTATCTATAACAAGCTCGATTTACGTACGATAACTAAGGAATTCTATTAAAACATCTTACAAGTAAACATCATGTTTATTAAACATACCGCTAAATACATAAGGAAGCTCCTCTATGAACTTTAGTACATATGTCTTCTAATACATTTACATACATACTCATTTCACTAAGAGGAGAGAAAAAATAGGAACTACTATACTACAGGATCCTACACTCTTTGCATAGCATCCTCATCCCCTTGCTTAACCTGGAGGCGACACGGAAACAAACACATAGGGGTGAGCACTTATAAAATTTCTCAGGAGGGTAGTTTCCCCCATATACTACACACAGGAGGCATAAACAATTCATGCATATACAATATTCATACAAAATCATACACAGAAATCTTGAATCCCGTAGGCAGGGAACTAAGGATAATATCACAATATTATTTAAGTAATAATATGTACAATCAAACTCCGTTCCTCATATCTTTCTCAATTTTCTCAACATAGGAAGGCTTATTCTCAGAGAGATACATTCACATTTCACAATTTCACATAGGACTATAGACCTCTAGGACATGAGCTCATTCCTATCCGAGATCACCGAACTTCATTTTTTTCATTTCCGTATCACTTAGTAGGCTAGTATAGCTCCCAGACGTCTATCGACTCATAACTTTTCTAGGGAAGTCCTTCTTTTTGCCTTCCCTTTCAATTTTGAAGCCTTGTTTCTTTTTCCCCATATGTTTCAACATACACAGGAAGATATGTACATACTATCATAGAATTTCAGCCATTTCCACATCTCATTATGCTGGCAGAATTGATGTTCTAGCAAACAATTTGTTACCATACCAAACAACCATTCCACCCTTAAGGAAAATTTCACATGACACTTCAATGTGTCTAAAACAACCTGTAAAAATTTCAGGGCAATCAGAGTTATATAACCACTTCAATAAAATAAGCAAATCTGGTGGTCAGAAGTCACAAATTCATAGTCCAGACTTGTGTTCTCAGAATATTTAACCCTAGAATTCGATGGAATCAAGGTACAAGAAAATTCACAGAGGTATTTCAACATGTTATTAGTCTTGTGTAAAAATTTCAGGAGATATCTCAATCAATTGCTATGATTAAAAATTCGGGCAAGTTTGTTACTTCAGTCTCAATAGTTTAGACAGCAGCAATTCGGTTCCTAATTTTTTTGAGGCATCAAACCTTAAAATTAACCCCCAAGAAAATTCGTGTATTAGTTTAAGGGCTTAAATACAACATATAATTTTCATGGCTCATGAAACCACCCACAAATTTTCCAGAAAATTCGTGAGAAATTCTGATTACAGAACAGAATCAGTTCACCTAGTTCCAATTTCACTTGAGAGAAAACCCATTTTAAAACCATCCAAACACAACACAAAAATTCATACATCAATATCAATATGTTAACCATAAGAATCATCAAAATTTTCGGAATTAGGGCAAGCCAAAAAAAAAATTGAAAAATTCCACAAAAAAGGAGCAATAAAACCCTACTTTGAGAGCTCTTGAGGATGCTCCAAAGGATGCTCTACAATGCTTTTGCTTCACTTCAAAGTTCCCCACCAACATCAAACCCTTCCTTTAACCTCTGAATTGTGTTCCTCAAAGTTGAAAAGAGTGATGGATTCAAATTATAATCGGTTAGCTTTGTAGGTTATGATTAATAGAATAAAATCTAGGGCAAAATACATAGAATTTTCAAGTCCAAAAATGTTTTCTTTGAAGATAATCATTGTAATTTTGTGCAATTCCTATTGGTTAGTCATAAAGGTGTAATTGTGTGGCACATCTCAAGCCACACACTTGTCCTCCTTAGGTGGCAACTTGCTCTGAGTTTCATTGTGAGAACTGGACATCGAAATTTTGCGAAAAGGAAACACCGTACCGATTAAATCTATATTACCCGAAAATTAATTTTAAGTATAAAATTATCATTCCCAAATATTCCTAACCTCATTCCCATGTTTTCTAATTTCGGGTACTTCTGGCTGAATCTAGGGTTTCAGCGTCCGAGTGGCGGTGGCCTGGATTCATTCATTGACCCTTAAATTTTTTTTTTTTTTTTGACAGGTCGTTGGCCGCCTCATTAGTGCCCAACTGTTAGATTTTTGAAATTACGACTAATAAAGCTCAAATTAATTTTTAAGTAATTATTATTATTTTTTTGGGTGTTACAATAAGTACGTGTTGTGATGATAGCAAGGATGAGCTCATAACCTAGATTACTCCCAAAAGGTGGAGTATAGGGTGGCCCCAAGGAAAATAATGATGATGATGACAAGATTTTAAGTCACCTAGGACACTAAAGGAATGAAATATGGGCACCATGTCTTGTGCATAGCATTTTATGAGATGATGATGAGAAATATGATGTCCTTCTATGCATGTTATTATGATATGATGATGAGGAACATGATGTGTTGATGAAGGAAGTTCATTATAAACATGACATGCTAAGTTTATGATGCATTATAAGACGCTTTATTAAAACCGATGAACCTCGGAGTATATTTTCGAACTTAATAAATCAATCTTAGCATGCTCACTATTTGATAATAACCCCGAGGTTCCTGGGGATGATGACTGACACAATACATCATGAGGTGAGTACCCTACTGAGATTCTTTTTATAAGTTTCACTCCCTCTATTTTTCTTTCCATCTCGTCTTCAAGGAATAAACTTGTCGTTAATCACATTGAGGCTTTCACCGGAGTGAACTTGATCATGCTAGTTTCACTCGTATATTCAAATATCTATCCTATCCTTGAGTGTTATTACTAGGTGCCATTAATGGATGTTCTTCCATCCATATATTATTTGTTTTGTTAAATTGCCTACACCTAGTCTTATTTCTGTTGGTATGGAACTATCTATGTGTTATGTAATTATGGATGTTATGATGGAGCCAATATGATGTGTTTTTATGCTATATCTGCATGTTATCGCTTTATTCCGATTATTGTTCAATTATGTGCGGCTTACGTTTAAATTATGTTTAAAAAAATGGCTCGTAATTTCACTAAGATTTTCAAAGCATGATTAAAGAACTTGAAAGCAAAGTAAAATCTAGTAATTAATCAGATACAACCTGTGTGTATCGGTTAATTATTAGGGTGTTACATTTTGGTATCAGTAGCTTTGGCTTTATCTAGACTGAAGATACAACCCCGAATTTCCTCAAATTTGAGTCATGCCACATAACTCACATAATGCATGTTGTTGTAAATTCCTCAAATCCAATAAACCTTTCAATCATAACGACATACCTCTTTAATTCATTTGTATCACATAGTCTCATGCATTATGCTCATAATATATCAAAACATCATCACATCATGAATCTTCATAAGCTCATTCTCATGACATTGACACATTCATAAATATCACAAGCATACTCGTCTCGGTCTCATTCTCACATCACACTTCCTACCTCATGGTGTCTTATGTTTGGCCCGGACGGACTTAGACTGTGTTCCAATTATCCTATCCTTTATTATGGATCCAATCATTACCTATGATTCTTTTAACGTTTATGTTTACTAACTCATCCAATCGCATCATATAGATTAAACATCATGATCATTATTGACTATGGGGGATTCTAGGATCTACTCCTTAGACCTTTTTCTGTTCGTGCCTAGATCCTAGGTTCGACTTCTAGGCACAAGCACTAATTATGGGTCATCTTCCTTAGCTCAATTATGCTGGAACAAAAGTTATCATTATTCTTGTGTCTAAGGATTTTAAGATTTTAGTTCTCAAACCTTTCTATTTACTTAGTCCTTCCGAACCGTCAAATCTTTCCTCACTTTACTCAAACATAATCTTACGCATTTAACTCTTTAAAATAATTCATAATATGCCAACAAGATAGAAAACCATAAGTATGTATCATTCAATCACATAAAATCATGTTATAAGCATACGAGTTACTAGTCTTTCTTGGAATAATTTCATGAGCAAAAAGGTGTTTGGCAATTGATTACGCACCTGGACGATTACCAAGGACTAAATTTTATTTTGGGTTCAAAAACAACCATATAATCAATTACTTAGGTTAAATCTATTTCTGTAAAATGAGACATTCAGTAATTGATTACACAAATATAATATTGAATTATAGCTTTAAGGATTCTGTTGGGCATAAGAATAGCCTTGGTAATCGATTACATTGTATGGTAATGATTACCAGGACTACAAAAATCCTTCAAAACCATTCTGGTAATTGATTACATAAGCTGGTAATTGATTACCAAGACCTTTAATTTGAGAAAACATGGTTTTTGACACATTCCAAGCTATTTAAACATCTTAGTACCTCATAAAATATTTTGCCAACATTTTCCTCAAATCATCCTTACATTTTACTAAATCAAACCATCATTGTATTCATATGAAAACACATCCATTTTTCATGGTTAAACTTTATTTAAGATACTTAGGGCAAGTCTTTGAACTAGGTATTTAATGATGACATAAATATAAACATGCTATGCACTTATTTTACCTTTTTATAAAATAGTGAGAGCATAAAATAAATATGAAGATACAACCTCATTATTATCTTTAAGATTAAGTGATGACTTGAAATATAAACATGAAATGCAAGCTTGGGAATTTAAAATGATAATGCAAGTTCATTTATTTATTCTTGAAAGTTTAGTGATGGCATCAAAATAAACATGCTATGCAAGGCATAAATTTAAACATGATTGCAACTCATTTTATCTTAACTGAGAGCTCTTGCAAGACTTTTAGAAAACATTCAACAACCTTAACCCAACATGCATCTTAACATAATAAGTGAGCTTTAGAGTTCTTAGCACCAAGTCTTCAAAGAAGTCTTAAGTTTGAACTTCATCATCAAGCTCAAGAAATGGATTAAAAACATCAACATTTTAACAAAACAAAACATAAAAGAACTACTCATATTCTTTATTTTATTGCTCATGGGCTTCAATCTAGAGTAAAACTCTTAGAACGGCCGACCAACTTTAAGGTTGGCAAGGGTAAGCTTAGAGCTCTTTGAACATAGGATTATTTTTTTCTTAACAAAACTTTTGTGATCTACTTAACATTTTTAGCAAACTTTGTCAAACCAAGGAAAAAGAAACCGAAATCCTTCAAAGGAAAAAAAAGAAAAGGAAACCGAAAATTAAAGCAAGGAAAAGAAGAAAACACAAGCATGTATGGTCCAAGACCAAGTTGTTTCAAGCTTTAGAGGTTTCTCACATGACAACAACAAGTCATTATCTTGAAACCTCATCATCAAGCTCAAGTTTTTATAAAGGGCTCATGGCCGAAAAGAAAGGAAGAGGAAAAGAGTTTGAAACCAGAGAAAACTAGAACTTTTCTTGAAGAAAACAAAAAAACTTGAAAACAAAACCCCTACCTAAGGAAGTCTTTGAAGAATGAAAGAAAGCTTTGTTTCTTAGAAGAAGAGAAAGAAATCCTTCTTGGAATGTGAGGAAGAATCCCAAGGAGGAGAGAGAAAGAAGTTCTTTGTGTTTGGAAAGAAAGCTTGAAGTTTGCTCAAGTGTGTAAAGGATTCTAAGGGCTTTCAAGCTAGTGTATTTATAGAAGATTGAGAGCTCATGGATGGCCTAGAGGTACCTGGGAAGTGGTCGGTCACTTGGGCGGAAGGAGAGAAGAAATATCTCTTACAAGGTATGGCTTTCAGCATGGGTTCAAGCATGGTTGAGTATGGGCAAAGTATGGGAAAGGCATAGCTCTTTGAAAGTGAGATAAAATTCAACATGTGACACAATTTGGGAGCTGGACATTTAGCCACCATATTGCCAAGGGGAAAGATTTTGTTCATGTAATTGTGGTTTAAAGATGTGTTTAGGTGTTTCTTTGATTAAGGTTTTGGTTAGGAGTTGTAAGAAAGTGTTTAGGTGAAGTAATTGGCTAATTAGGGAGTGTCAAGACTTGATTAGGAGTGGTCATACTAGATTAACAAATTAAATTCATTTTTTGGTCAAATGAGGTATGGCACAATTCCTTAATTTAAGGAATTGAGAGAAAATACTATTCAAGATTCCATGACTAGGAATCTTGAATTAAAGAATGCAATTAGAGTTTAACTAAGCAATCTTAGGTTCTAATTAACCTTAATAAATTATTTTGACTCTAGATTAATTATCAATAAATTAATCTTCGATTAGAGCCTAATATTGCTTAGGTTTGCTTAATTACGTCATTAGGCTCATTGTACACGTCTAGGGGCAAAATGGTAATTTTGTACAAAATGCCCAGGACCTTCAGCTTAACTAAACATCAAATATCACTCATAAACATCATTCCAAACTTCCTGGAAAGTTCGGGCTCAAACGGCACCTTTTACCCGTGTAGAACAAGGGTATTTTGGTCATTTTGAGCCGAAAGTTCAAAACGAGATTTTCACCTCGGATATCAAACATAAAGTTATAACCCCCTTCAAACATTGAGTTGACCCATTCGAGACTGTCGGGGCAACTGACCTTGAATTTCAAAATGACCTCAGGGGCATTTGGTCATTTACTCAGAACAAAACATCGAGGCGTTAAGCTTTAGTCCAAAAAGGCATCAAAAGTCCCCTTTAATACCAAGGGCACACAAAGTTGAAAAATGAATTATTATGATATTGAGTAATATGACATACATGCTGAGTGAGTGAGTATTAAAATAAACCCATTTCAAAAAAATGACTTTTGAACTTAAAAATAAACCTTTGATGTATGTTGCATGCTTACAACTTTATTTATAAACGAGTTGCTGATGATAACGATGACATGAGTTTCATTATATGTTTGGGCATGCCTGACCGAGAAATTTCCAGAATTCTCACCCTATGTGTTTGTTTCTGTCGTCTCCAGGTGTTACTCCAGAAGAACGTGAAGCCCTACAAAGGAGACTAAATTGGAATTTCTATAAAGTTATGCCCTGAGACCATATTTGTTGTATATATATATATATATATATGTGTGTGTGTGTGTGTGTGTGTGTGTGTTTATAAATATAGTAAAGAACATATATGAATAAAGCTCATAGAAGAGCTCCATTTTGTACTTGACTATACTAAATAAATACTTTGTTTCCTTGCTATATATTGATAGAACTACGAGTTCGTTACTACATAATTCAACCAATTCTTACTATAAATAATTAAGAAAGGTCTGGAAATTTAGAAGTAACAAATCTCTAGATGACCCCATGACTTCTATGAGGTCTTGTACTGGAGGATGTTACATAGGGGCTGATATAGGAGAAGATAATGTGCATCCATGCCCGGGCCTCTAATGTTAAATGAGAACAAGAGACAGGTGGGTTCATCTCGTTGGTCATACACCCACTCGCTCCCGGGTGAGTCAAGTGGTCCTTGATCACCCCAGGGTCCATATTTTGAATATCATCAAGAAGAAGCCGGTACTCATCTAGCTCCCTCCTCGAGGATTTTCAGGTAGGAGAATACCTGATGCTATCAATGGATGTGGAACCTTGCCTCTTTCTAGACATAGATGTTCGGTGAATCTATTCCACAAGTTTGCATAAAACTCACATACCCAAGAAATAGGGTGGAGGCATTGCCTTATCAAGAAGAAAGCACCATCCTTTAGCCTCTATGTCATCCAGGATCCTCTGATCCATTTTTTCCTAGATCATCATACTTGAAATTGTTCTCATAAGTAGGGCCAAGAATACATAGCCCACTTGAGCTCTCGAGGTGAAGTTCTCAAATTTGAACGTGTCAAGGGAAGGAGAGTAATCTTCATCTAAGGATCTCTAGCAGGGCATTGACACCTTGGTTTGCTCTTTGGGGCCATGGACCTACAAACGAAGAAAGGAGATGCATGAAAACAACTCAAGATTACCAAAAGGAATAAAAATATCAATAGAATAGCATGAATCAATGAAGAATGAAAATCAAGAAAATAGATGGAATAAAAGAGTCAAAGTTGTTGGAGCGAGGTATACTCGTTGTAGTGACTAATGGTGCAATAGGCTCGCTACAGCAATCTATAGTCTACAATGCAATTTTATATTCCTAGAACTACATGCAATCTACAATTTACTCCCAAATGCCATTAAAAATAGAAAACTTGAAAAACCTAGGTCTAACCTAAACAAAAACTAACACACGATGCCTATAACAATAGCTAAATAACTAAGCATACTCTTACATTAAGCATCAATATCTAACAAAAAATAAAAATAAAAATAGAGGAGAATACGAAAACCATAAAAAGAGAAGGAAGAAAGATAATCTGTAATTGCGGGTTTACTGAGTATGAGTGTAGTGTAGTGACGAAGATACAGTGGAAAGGGAAGAGGTGCACATGTGTAATGATATGTATGATGATGGTTGTGGGTGCTGGAAGGGAATAGTGGGGAAGAGGGAATGTAGAGAGTGAAGAGGGGTTTTAGATGAAATGAAGGAGAGAAGAGTTGCCAATTCAAAAAGAA